>ML783340.1:310204-343939 GCA_009831015.1 Picea engelmannii | reverse complement strand
CACTTTCACATATATTTCAGCTAGTTTAACTTAGCAAGATAGGTCATTTATATCAAAATTTATCAACTTTTCTTAAGAAAAATTTTTGCCCTAAAAAGGCAAAAGTTTTTCTTCACTTTTTTGGTTGTGTGTAGCATTTCCAGTAAGGATACCTTGCTGGTTTTTGCGGGTTCAAATCTGGTTGAGGGGGGTTTTGGCTACCCAAAGGCATCCACACAACACTCAAAGACCCCCCAAAGGGATTGGTAGCTATTTATCAACATTCTTTCTCTTTATCTGGCTTCTTGTGCTTATTCTCTTTCATTTCTTGTTGATTTTAGTAGCTTGTAGCTTGGGAGAAGGATTGGTACGGCCTACCTCCCAAGTGTGAGCTTGGATCTAGATCTAGCTTAGAGTTTTTCATCTCAAAATCACTTTCCTAAGCAAGGACGTGGGGTTAGTGAGCTTCTTACTTCCCTTGCTTGCTTGCCTCTCTTTCTTCTTTCTCTTGCTTGCCTCTCTCTCTTTCCTCTTCCTCTTTCTTCTTTCCTTTTCTCTTTCAAGCATCCTCTAAGTCTAATAATTGCCTACCTATTGGGAGAGGAACACCCCAAAGGTAAGGTTAGGGTTTAATTTGTGTTATTGATCTAAGTGCTTGATGTTTTAATATGTTCTAGATCTAGATCTCACACATAATCAATCTCTAGCTTAAGCCTATTGGGCATAATCAACTTAGCCAGATCTATTTGCATGCTTAAAGCTCTTCAAAGTTTAATCTTTATCTTAGATGCTTAGATTTAAAACTCTAAATGTTTAAATGCTTCAATATGTGAATGGTGTTTTTTTCTTTCATGTTATGATCTATTAAGGCCACTTGCCACATATTGGAAGCAACTTCATGGTTAAGTTAATAGTGTAGGCAAACACTTAAATTTTCTTTCTCACACTTGTGCTTGGATCTAAATGTTATAAATCATATAAAGATAAGTGTGGTTCTCTTCTTCTTGTTGTTGGCAAGTTGTTCTTGCCCTTACATTTTGCTCCTTTGCTTTGCAAGATATCTATTTGTGCATTTAGTGATTTTCTCTCACATAGCATATATGTGTTAATGCCTTTTCATTTCATAAGCTTAATTAACACATTTTACGCTGAAGTGAGTTTCGGCCAAGTCACTAAATCACATTTTAAAAGTGTCATAAAATCATTAAAACACTCTAAAATACACCTAAAAGTCTACCTAATTCATATATTAACTAAATAGACTTAATAGGATACCTTAGACCACCATCTTCACCATCTAAAATGGGTATTGAGGAGGGCAACGGACAGTGATAGGCCGGGGACGATCTCGTGGCACGAAGGAGTGTCATTTCCGTAAAAACTCAATGTTGTGGGCTGACTGTGACAGCTAGGGTTAGCCTCGTTGCTATACTATCTTGAGCATCCAACAACCATTTGGCAATAGGAGGAGGAGGCTTTGGTGAAAATCTTAATAAAGGTAATTAAAACTTGATAATCTTAAAGAACCTTTAATAATCCAACCTTGGGCTAAAATATCTAAATACTTTCGTGGGTTGAATAACTAAGAGTGGGTCATCTTCATAATACTTGTGCTTAAAATCTCTATGTCTTCTTTGTAGATGTGTTGACGATAATCTCATAAATGTGATAATGCTTTGATCTCCTTATATCCTGCACACAAATACTTAAAAGTGGTTAGCTTGCTTTTTCTACCCTAGCATTCCTTACTTGTAAATCTTGTTTTTAATATTTGATTCAATTATTCTTTTGTATATCTTGTAATCATATTTGTAACGAATCGTCCTTTAACTTTAGTTGACCCCTTGCCCAATCTTAGGCACTAGTCTTAGTTGCCCTAGGAAAAGGCTTGCTTAACATACTAACCTTGCATCTTACATTGTTGCCTTAGCATCTTAGGTTAAAACCCCCCCAAACCTTAACAAACTAAAATCAACTCCTAGAACTTAACTAGAAACTAGGGACTACCCCCCTTGGCTTCCCTAGGAGTGAGCCTAGACGAAAGAGGTTCCGGTCAAAGTGACAGCATGGGCTGTGAACCTAGGCATTGTGCCTCCAAGGACACACTAAGTGAGCCGGACTTGGCTCACGTTTGCAAGTGTGTATAAGGACGGCAACAGGGCTAATGCATTACTTTCTTGGCCTAGAAGTCTGGCAACGAGAGGGTGAAATTTTCCTTGGTCAAGGAAAATATACAGTTGAGATTCTTAAAATATTTGGGATGGAGGACTGCAAAACTATGGCTACCCCTTTGATTATGAATCTCAAGAAATTAAACATCGCAGAGTCAGAGAAGGTGAGTCCCACTATTTACAGGAAATTTATTAGTTGCTTAATCTATTTGGTCAATACCAGACCCTATATATGTTTCGTTGTCAACACTCTCAGTCGGCACATAGTAGACCCCTAGAGAGTGCATTGGATTGCAAGCAAGCAATCATGAGACACCTAAAAGGTACCATAGAGTATGGAATTCAGTATGTGAAGGGAGACCAAATCATGCTGATAGGGTATTCAGATTCAGATTGAGCAAGGAGTGTTATGGATAAGAAGAGTACTTCTGGTTGTTGCTTCAGCATGGGGTCAGGTATGATCTCTTGGTAGAGCAGGAAACAAAAATCAATGGCTCTCAGTTCTGCAAAAGCCAAGTACATTGCAGCAAGTCAAGCAAGTTGTGAAACCCTTTGGCTTCGAAAGATACTTGTTAACTTATCATTTCAGAGTTGAATCCTACCATAATATACTGTGATAATCAACGTTGTATTAATCTCTCAGAGAATCCAGTTTTCCATTAAAGATCCAAGCATATTGAGATTCGGTACCATTTCATCAAGGATAGAGTACAGAAGGGGCAATAAAGCTCCAACACATCTCCACCCATGAGCAGGTTGCAGATATACTTACTAAAGGATTACCTAAAGGGAAATTTGAATATTTCAGAGGAAAATTGGGAGTCATTGAGAACACTTTCCTCACTAAGAGGGAGTGTTAAGATATTTTAGTGAGAAAAGACTCTCTAAGTAGTGAGGGCACAATAAAGCGAACTTAATCTATCTCATTGAAAGATTAAATCCCAGCCATTGATCAAGATCTAGATCCAATGGCTGAGATGATTTCCGACCGCTTCACATGGATCATCTCCAAGTATAAAAGGATGTTTATAGTTCCTAGTGGCATCCGACTTGAAGAAAATGAGAGTCTCGCTCCAAGATTGGGTCGAGTAGGGATGGAGGAGCCGAGATATGGCAGCGACCTCAACACAAGAGAGAGACACCATACCTCTTGCAGTCAGCCTCGATTTGCAAAGCTTGCAATCCGATCCGTAAGAGAAGGTACGACCCGATCCGTACAGCAGAAGTACAGACCACTTCACCCAGCATCATACACAATCCAAGTAGTAGAGGTGCGGCGATAAAGGGAGTTGACTAAGATCACAAATAAGAGATCCCTCACCCTGTATTAATATTGTACTGTATATGAGATATTAATAAAAGAAAGAAGTTTTTTGTATTTTGCCCCTTTTCGTGGTTACTCTTAAAATAAATTTTGTTCCTATAATATATTTTTTTTCAACAACCTCTCTACTTCCATTTGGAATGTTACACCACATTTTGTATGGGGTGTCCAAGGACCATTTTTCATGACACTTAACAGGATGACACCTATGGACTTTCTATGGACCAGTTTGCAAATCATGAGCATTATCATGGTGCACATGTTCATCTTGATGCTACCCTTATGGTTGATCCGACCCTGGCCACCCAGGGGGAAGGTGGTGTTCATGGAGAACAACTTTATACAATAAATGTGTTGATCCAACCATTATTTCCCCTTGCTCATAATGTTCTAGTCACTACTTTCACTTGGTTGTTGCATGGTGGGTTCATGTCTTGCTCTTAGTTGTTTGTGTCCTAATGGAGGGGTGTTTTCCAAGTGTTTTACCTTTCTACACTCACATTTCATCACCTTTCCATCATTGTACCTATGTATCGTCCATATTTCATCACATTTTTACTTTGTACCTTAGTATAATCCACATTACACACATTTTCCATCATATTCCCATTCCTAGAGGGTGCATGAGTCATTTCATCCATATTCATATAGGTTTCACTTCATAATTAGCCTTTCAATTGTCATATTTCATCATTTTACCATCTCCGTGTGTGAACACATCAAACTGATTTGGGATATTTTTATTGTTAATTAATTAAACCCAAACCTTAGCTTGAGTGCTACATTATTGGCCTATTAATATTCATATGTTATAAACCTTCATTGAGGCCTCATTCCCTAAGTTTCATCTTAAAATGTTTTAATCGTTCACTAGGCAATGCAACTTTATTTTCCATCTGGTACAACACATCAAGGTAGCACTGTCCCTTGGCACACATGTTGAGGCAACACAAAATAAAAGAAATGAAAGAAAAACATGATTTGCTAATGGTTGCCCCCTTTATCAATTCATCAATATCCCTTGGCAGTTATAGCCTTCTACAACTATCTTTTATGATCCTTTTAGTAGTAGAGCTCATTTTAGAATTGTTAGTTGTATTTTTGTGTTTTGAAGTTGCCATGTGGGATCTGTTTCAATTTTCAATTCATGCAAACGTGACAGGTCTATCTCAGGATTCATTGCAGATCTGACTACATCAAAATATCCAGTAGTGAAACAAATTCTATAAAGACCCTGCAAAGATTAGACCTGGATTTTAAGAAGGATCCAGTAGCATAAGTTATTAAACACAAAAGTTGAACAATCACTACTGGACAGTCTTAGTTAAACTTCAGTTCTTATGGCTGGTTTAGACAACCTACACAAAGGAAACACTATTTACTCAAGTGAAAAGTATGGAAGGATCCGACAGGGACGGAACAAATTCTGACACCAAAACTTGATATTTTAGCAGAGTTTGTCAAAACTCACCAAAGCAAAGCTTCTTGTTATAGCAGCATTGCCATCATCCAAAGATGTAGCAGAATCCAGTAAACTATAACACCGAATCTTGCTGTAGGCTGCCTCATTAGTACTCGCCCGCCAGAGACCCTGTTTCATGAGTGAGTAAAAACTTTCCAGCTCAGAAATACATATTAAATATAAAAAGGTATGGTATTGTATAAAGATGAAAGCCATAGGTATCAGGATACATACCAAACACCATCTATCCGATCTGTTATGGGTCTCATAGCCTTTGGAATAAGCCTAGATGTCGTAAGTGACTTGAAAACGTGGCCTTTGATCGAAACGAAGTACAAGGATACAAAGTGTTAGTAGCTAGCTTATGGAAATCATTCTTTACCTGTCAAGTACATATCTATAGATATAGATAACCCAGTTAAAAAGAAAGATCAGTTCCACTGAAACTTGCCTTTGTCATCATCTTTAAGGTCTGAAGTTGACTGGCCAGCTTCCACATCTATATTAAGTGCAAGTTGATCATTTGCAATCTTGCGTGTACTCCGAACATGAGGTGCAACAAGACGCTTACTTACTTGCCCCTGCAAAGAGAGAAAATATAACATCATATTAGAATAAATCAAAATCAATAAACTACACAGGCTAAATGTACTATGAATAGGATGACAAGAGATGCACGATGGCTGCAAGGCTGAGTGAAGTTTGAACCATTGGCAACTTGTAAGGTTATCCTTTCCTGTCCTTCATGAATAACTACAAATTTCTCTATGGCCTGTCAAAAGACGTCCTTCAATGAGTCATCAAGCACATGTGCAACAGAAGATCTTCAGTATATAGTATATACTCCTGGCCTAATGTCCACCAACTGCCATTGAGAAGGTGCAATCAGCACCCTGTCTGAGCCAAGGAAGAAGCTAGTGATAGAACTATAACTATCTCTGGATCTCTAACATGGTTTAGTACTCATAATACTCTCACCTCCCCTAGTTGGCTGTGGAAGGGACTCCTAGAACACTTATTACATGATAACAATGATTGATGAGTCTCCCAAATTATAATCCCGTACGATTTATTTTCCTAGTTGAAGAGATGGAGAAGCTGGCAAAAGAATGAAATCAACCACATTCTCTCCATCCTGATTCCTCAGTGTTTCGAAACTAACAAGTATCATTTGTAAAGAAATAGGCACTTTTGAAAGAAGAGTGCAACATATAAAAGTAAATTGGGAAACAACTGTATTTATAAATGAACAGTAGTAATTGCTTCTCATTTCATTATATACTGGTCAAGTTGCCAAAAAAGCCAATGCACTCTATCTCAAGCTCTAATAACCATACTAACATATACACCGGTCACAAGGAGTGATGCTTGGCTACTTGTCAGAGTTGATGCTACATTCCTAATAAATATTGAGTTAACCAAGGGAAAAGCTGAGATCCTGAGACCCACAAAGTAACTAAAATATCTCCCGAGGACTGCTGAAAGTGCTAAGAATGTGCTAATTTCAGCAAAGGTATCCAGGTCATGAGATCCACGAAGTTTGTAAGTATGTTTGTTAAGCACCCTCATTTGTCTATAAGCTCT
Organism: Picea engelmannii; assembly: GCA_009831015.1. Taxonomy (NCBI): domain Eukaryota; kingdom Viridiplantae; phylum Streptophyta; class Pinopsida; order Pinales; family Pinaceae; genus Picea; species Picea engelmannii. The sequence continues at coordinate 337,419 of ML783340.1, read as the reverse complement.
GTCCAAGATAATCAAAGATAGCAATGAAATAGGGAGAACCCAGAACACACTTGAAGATCAATAGAGATCCACAACATCAAAGACAGCATTTGTGTCCTATATTATGCCATGAAGCTAATCATCCATACGAGAACAAGTATAGAAAAGAATCTTTGTCCTTGCTTAATGTCTATGAATAGTAATGTATGGACTATCTCAGTCTATGTCGACTCTGCTTTGGACAGACAAGGTCTCAAGGTATACAAGGAATATCCCAGAAATGCAAGTAGAAGCACCAACTCTCCAAATGTGGGAGGGAGGTATATGCCTTGGATGAATGCATGAGAGATACTATGTATGTGCTAAATGATGGGCTCATTGGAAATACTTCAAGTTGTTTAACCACAGCCATTGCCTGGCCCTAGAGGAGAAAAAAAGGAAAAAATATCTTGAAAGTATTGAATGAGGTTAACCCCTGAATGCCCAAGATCACAAAAACGTTGCCAAGGAATGAAGTTTCTAGAATCTACTCAGTGTGGAAGACACCAAAGGACCAAAAAATGCATAATATTATTATATTGAACTCTAACCAGCAGCTCACCCTATATCCCAGGACCCACACAATTAATTTGATTCAATGCCGAGTATGGTCTCGCAGAGTATTTATACTTGTATTTAATCACTGCCATAGCTCCATCACTCTGTAAATTTGCAAATACAAGAAGAAAGCCATGAGAAACCAAGAAGAGGAAGAGAAAGTAAGCTGCAAATGAAGAATGTAAGAATGACAGGTAAATGGCAGGGTTTAACCTCTTAAATGCCCAACGATTCATTCCCCAATCTTCTTGAAGATGAAAGAGCACTTTGCATCGCTGGCTAGATTTTTCTGAAGGTTACATCACTTGCTTGGAGGGCATATGACCTCTCCAAGTGATCAATCTGCTCATAAATGCCTCCATTGCTGAGTTCGCTTACTTGGGAGGTCAGCTCACTGCGTAGAAGAGGTACAAGGCAGTTAAGTGAGTAATGGGAGTCTCTAAGACTTCCATCACTGAGTGTGAGCATTAGAGAAGGCGATCGCTAGCTTGGAGGGTCTCTTGGCCTGCTAGGTGAGCGATGGGCCTCTGACATTTTTACACTTCTATTTACCCAAGAAAATGTACAAATTGTTTTCCTAAAAATATGGCTTATCATGGTGATTGGCTTTGGGATCTGACTCCTAACTGGACTTGACATCGGGCCAATTATATAGGAAGTCGAAGTAGCACAGTGGAAGACATGACATCATTAAAAATCCTTATAATAGGAAGACCAAGAGGATCAACTGCACACTTGAAAAAACATGCTGCATTCCCTATATGATTTTAACTCTAGTTATCAAATTTGACAATAGTGTCTCAAACCAGGCAAATGAAATAATGCTACACAGAACGAATCCCAATATATAGTTATTTAGGCATCTACTTACGGTGGAAAAACATAGGAAAATGTCTAGGTGGTTATTGTGGTGCAGAATGATGGATGAAATGAATTTGCATCTGAAACAATCATGGTCTAACATAGGCAGATAAAGAGAGGGATGAAGACTTTGGATATCCAAATGACTAAAGTAAAGAAAGCATGAGGAGGGAATCATGGACTATAATGGATTTTGTGTTAATTTTAATGACAAAATCAGCAACCTAACAATTCTGTCATACACTTAGCAACCTAGAGATCACTGTTTTGCATGAACTCTGAAATGTCTCAAACCCACATCCATAAATTTTCATAAGCAAAATACACATTGCTAAGCAAATATGCAGCGGAAATAAACACAATGAACAGCATTCAATCACCCATGAATAACTCAGAAATTTAGGCAAATGCCAACGAAAACCCCAATGTGGGGAAACCCAATGTGAGAGAGAGAGAGAGAGATTTTATTCTTCAGCTTCAGGAAAGTACATATCAGCAGCAAACTCACAATTTCCAGCAGTCTGTTGTACGGCCCACCTAGAAAACACCTTGAAAAACGTGCCCACAGTCTGTTGTACGGCCTGATCAGTACGGCCCAGCTGCAGCAAGAAAACACTCCAAACAGCCTCAATTTTTGTGCCAACAAGCTTCCTCGAAAATCGTGCCCTCTTTCCTTGTTGTACAGATCCATACAGTATGGCCTCCAACAGCAGCAAAAGATATCAGCACACACACAGAAATTTTCCCTTGGGATTTGTGTCCACTTTGTCTTGGAAAATGTGCCCTCTAAGCTGCCCACTTTCGTCTCTCAAGCTCTCTCGAAAAATCTCTCTCAATCCCCTCCTCTTGTGTCTTGCACACTACCCAATGCATTCTTTTATAAATCTGAAAATGACCTTTTACCTCCCAAGTGTCTTTTCACCTTCCCCAACCCTAAATCCAAAGGTCAAGATCTAATCTTGCCTTTTTCAAGATCAAGGGTCATGATTCATTCCCTCCAAAATGAATCACTTAAAATATTAATGTACATTTCACTTTATTACATAAGTGCACTTTATGAAATAAAGTTACTTCAAAATTAGAAGGTACAACTTTATAAAAACCCATTACAAAGTTAAGTGCCTAGTAGTGTAATCATAAGGTTGCATCCGCATACAAGACAAAACATGCGGAGTACCTCCCGAGCTAAAAAGCTAACACTCCCTCTTAGCGAGGGATGTTCTCATTGCCATCTCCATCATCTGGTCCCATCACACTGTGCTCTGTAGGAGCTCCCTCTGAACCTGGAGTTATCCTCAACACCTGCACAGAACTTGAACTAGAAGATCTTCTACTGGCAGCTCCCCGGAACCTTGAGCTCCTTGGAGAATCCAGTCCATCTTGAGCATTGGTTCGACCACACTGGCTGAGCCTCCTACCAGTGCTCAAAAGAGACTCGCTCTCTTCTCTCGGAATGCAAGACTGAATCCTTGGTACCACCGTAGTCTCAGGAGCCTCCTCATGCTCCTCATCCGACGTTGAATCATACACTGAAGGTTGTTCTCACAACATATACAACTTGTTCACCCGATCCCCGATCAACTGCAGTTCCACCGGGTCCACTCCCTCCCTGTAGATAAAGACGTGTTCCCTCTTGAACAATGTACAATATCCTACATCCTCCAAGGTTGGGACTGAGAGCAAGTTAACCCTCAACCCTGGAACAAAGAGAACTCCATCAAGCTCCAGGAATCCTCCATACTTGAGTTGGAATCTAACCCTTCCAACTCAACGTACAGCTCGCGCCATACCACCTTCATTTACCACCTGTCGGTCAGGACCTATCTCTGTGATATTTAGGAATACTCGCCAGATTCTCGTCATGTGGCAAGAGGCTCCACTATCCACAATCCATCTGATATCACCTCCAAATCCTCCGCTACTAACACTGGAAGCTAGGGTAACCAAAGAAAATTCCCTGTCATACTTGGAAGCAAAGTCCTCCATGGTTGTTGTAGCAGATGTCTCAGGCCCCTCTGGTTCCTTCTTCTTCTTCTTCCTCTCAGGACAATGTTAAGCAAGGTGCCCCAACTAGTTACAACAATAACATCTGACTTTACTCAAGTCCCTCCCGGAACTTCCTTTCTTCTTGCTCTTTGCAGTAAGAGCAACATTCTCATCAGCTCCATCTGTCTTCTATCCACTGCTCTGAGATCCTTCCCGGATCTCCTCCTGAGTGAAATCATCCCACGATCTGCTCCAATCTGAAAGATGCTCACGACCCACCACATACTTCACAAAGACTTCCCATTATTTGGTGAAGCCTTTCAAGGCTATCCTCACCAACTCTGAATCCGATATGACCTCTCCAACAGCAACCAACTCATCTTTCACTTGAGCTACCCGGGTAAGATAAGAAGAAACACTCTCCTCGTTACCCATCTTGGTATCATGCAGCTTAGCCTTCAAGGCCATCTTTCGGTTCTCATACTTCGCCTCAAATAAGTTCTGAAGTGCATTCCACATCTCCTTGGTTGTCTTCTTCTCAGCCAAGTGTGGGATAAGGTGGTCCTTCACCCCATCCAGAATAATCCTCTGAGCCTTGGCCTCCTTGACCTTATGCAAATTCAAAGCAACAAGATCTGTTGCAGGAACCACAACAACAGAACTGACATAGTTCCAAATCTTGTTCTCCTTGAGAACAGTTGACATTCGGACCTTCCACTGCAAATAGTTGGAGATGCCATCCAACCGATCTTCGAATCTAATGCATGCAACCATATTCCCTGTCACAACTCAAGGAAAACAATCACAATTTTTCCCTCTTCAACCTTGCCCAAAAATCTCACTATTCACTATCACTCAGAGACAAAGCTCTGATACCATGTTAATTTTAATGACAAAATCAGCAAGCTAACAATTATGTCATACACTTAGCAACCTAGAGATAATTGTTTTGCATGAACTCTGAAATGTCTCAAACCCACATTCAGAAATTTACATAAGCAGAAATACACATTGCTAAGCAAATATGCAGCGGAAATAAACACAATGAACAGCATTCAATCACCCATGAATAACTCAAAAATTTAGGCAAATGCCAGGGAAAACCCCAATGTGGGGAAACCCAATGAGAGAGAGAGAGAGAGAGAGATTTTATTATTCAGCTTCAGGAAAGTACATATCAGCAGCAAACTCACAATTTCCAGCCAAGAGAAAATACCTCACAACACTCCCCCACAAATTCTGGCTTGAAAAACACGTCAAATCCATACAGTTGTACAGCCCACCCAGAAAACAGTGCCTTGAAAAACATGCCCACAGTCTGTTGTACGGCCTTATCGGTACGGCCCAGCTGCAGCAAGAAAACACTCCAAACAGCCTCGATTTATGTGCCAACAAGTTGCCTAAAAAATCGTGCCATCTTTCCTTGTTGTACGGATCCGTACAGTACGGCCTCCAACAGCAACAAAAGATATCAGCACACACAAAAATTTGCTCCTGGGATTTGTGTCCACTTTGTCTTGGGAAATGTGCCCTCTAAGCTGCCCACTTTCCTCTCTCGAGCTCTCGGAAAATCTCTCTCAATCTCCTCCTCTTGTGTCTTGCACACTACCCAATGCATTCTTTTATAAATCTAAGAATGACCTTTTACCTCCCAAGTGTCTTTTCACCTTCCCCAACCCTAAATCCTATGTTACCAGGATTCGAATACGGATACGAATGCGGATGCCGATACAGATCTATCAAATTTTCGAAAAGTCAGGATCTAGATACGACGGGTACAAACAAACAAACAATATATATATATATATATATATATATATATATATATATATATCTTGACATGGAACTACATCTTTATGTTTATGTGTAGACAAAAGGATAAAGGGATCAAATTTTTTATAATTTTTAAAATAAAATTTAAATAAAACTTAAAAAAATAAAAAAAATTGAATATATAACTTATGTTATATTTATATATAATTTTTAATATATGATACCTATATAAAATAAATTAATATATTAATTTTTTAAATATATATAAATTTATAAAATTATATTTTTAATTTAATTTATAGATTATAATATAAATATAAAACCTAAATTATAAATATAAAACTTAGCTATTCTCCATTCATCCCCCAACAAATTCTTTAATCATAAAGGTAAATTGAATTAAACATAAAGATTAATAAAACCAAACGTCACCCGACTAGCGTACCCGATCCTCCCTAACCTCGCGATAAAATTAATATTTATAAGTTATTTTATAACAGTAAATTTGTCTGTGCTGCGATCCTCTTTGACGTTCTCGCTCTTCGAAACCAATGCGTCAATCCTCCCCCATCAACACTTGCAGGCGAACCCATTAACACTTGCAGGCGAACCGACTGATTTCGAATTTCAAGACTAGATATAGGCGAACCCATGACTTACAGTCGAGCTACGAGGAAGCATAGACCGAAATTAAACTAATACGAAATGGTGGGCAGTACTAGTTATTTTCGTAATTAAAAAAAAAAACCCAAAATCGCAGGATGTGCAGATGAATCTCGGGATGTGTTTCACAATGGAGGGATTTGTTTCCATTAGCGCATGAAACATATATAAAATGGATCTGTTTCCAGGCGGATCCAGATCCGATACGGGGATCCACGGATCCATCCCCCTGGGTCGACGGATCCTGTAACATAGCCTAAATCCAAAGGCCAAGATCTAATCTTGCCTTTTTCAAGATCAAGGATCATGATTCATTCCCTCCAAAATGAATCACTTAAAATATTAAAGTACATTTCACTTTATTACATAAGTGCACTTTATGAAATAAAGTCACTTTAAAATTAGAAGGTACACTTTATTAAAAAGTCACTTTAATAAAAGAACCACTTTACAACTTTATAAAAACCCATTACAAAGTTAAGTGCCTAGTAGTGTAAACATAAGGTTACATCCGCATACAAGACAAAACATGCAGAGTACCTCCCAAGCTAAAAAGCTAACATTTTGCATAACGGCCACAAATCCCAAGAACTGACTGACTCTGTTCACAATAGATAGACCATGAGATTAACAAGTACAAGATAGTGCCAATTGAAAAATGTGAAACTGCCTCTATGTCATCCAACATTTGCATAATTCATTGTCTATGCAATTGAGTTCACAAAGATATACCTCATCCTCTATAAGTACATATCCTAATCTTATGGCTTAATTGTATGATAATTAAAGTCACCTAACAAGATAAAGTTAGGACAATGAGTAACACTCTAGTCAAAATCATAAAATAAATGTAACGGACAAACCAATGATTATCATATGTGTGTAGCAGAGCAATGACACTATAAGAAAAAAAGAGATGGGTATGTATACATCTCTTTGAGTGGCCCCTCTGATTTATAAACTAGAGGTATTTGAAAGACAGAGATGGCATGAGACCACTTCAAGACCTCTTTCTCAACTAGAATTTTTGCAACCAAAGATAAAGCTAAGTGTTGTGATAGGTCACGTGCAACACTCATGGCTATCATGTATTATTGAGAAACTTTTACTCTAAGTAAGAGGACATGGCCCCAGGGATGTCATGTCCATATCCTGCATGTCAAACACATGCCCTAGACGTGTGCTACCTGTTCAACTCTAAAAAACATATTTTCATTGTTATTTTCTCACTTTCAGCTGTACAGAAAAAGCTCTTACGGTCTCTCATTGTGCAAGTCAAGCGTAAAATTGAGATTTGAAGGGATTCTAATTGTTTTGTAAATGTTCTATTTTCTAAAAAAATTGAATCTTTATGTATATATTTCATTTTTGTATTTGTAATTTGTAATTTGTAATTTTTTTAATAAATATATTTTTTTGAATATATATATATATATAACGTGTCCATAGCCCCGAGGGTTAGCTCAATTGGTCTAGAGACAGATGCGAGTTTTTCATGCTTGTTGTTGGTCACGGGTTTGACTTTCTTGATTCCCCCAAGGTAAGGCCCCGTAATCAGGGCCGACGGTTTACCCCGTTTACCATCCACGAAATGTGGGGAAGTACTTGACAGGTTTCCAGTGGTTTCTTCCACGCGAAAAAGATATATATATATATATATATAAAATGTGTCCTCCATTTCCTATTTCCGGGGTCGACATTTCCTGTGTCAGATACTCATATTTTTGTGCCTTCCATGCCCTGTGTCCTCGTGTTATGTGACTTGGCTCTTACTTCATATCTAGTTACATCCTACATTGTCCCAGCGGGAGTTCTATACCAGACCACCTGCCTCCAAGGTTATCAGATCCAACCACAAAAATCAAAACACCCAAATTTTATTCTTTTTAGAGTAAATTCATGTGAAGTTAACGATTTTCACAATGACAATGAGACAGAGCTAATAAATAAGTGAAAGGAAGAACAACTATACCATTTAGCATTTAAGTTCTTATTCCAACTTCCAATCTATTCATAATTTTACAGAGATATGTATACATGATCAACAAAGATGGAGTTATGATGCCCAGTGTAAAATAATAGTCTCCACTATTAGCTTTTGGGTCACTCCAAAAGTGTTTAGACCATGCTAGGGGTGCCCTCATGTGATGTGGGGTGCATGGTGAAACCTTCGCCCCTTAAGTTGTATCTTAGACACTTTTTTGGATGACATTTGGAGATATTTCTATGGGTGGTTGCTTGACCTTGGACTTGGTGCTAGAGTAGCACACTACTTGAGGAGGTGGTTATCTTATGTGGTGTTGCTTGCATGGAAAGTATATCTACCATGGAGGAGTGTTGGGCACTAGGAGGGAGGGCGCTTGGCCCTAGGAGCATTGGGACCACTTGGCATGCCTTGGGAGGAGAAGCATTTGACTTGAGGATGCTTGGGTTGAGGGTGCATCACTTGAGGTCATTTGTGGACCTAGTACACATATGTTGAGTGTTGGAGCACTGGATACTTGTCTTGGACAATGAGGAGACTTGTGATGAGGAGCATTTGACACTTGAAGCCCATGCTTCGATAACGCGCCACTTGAAGTAATCTCTTGACATGTGTACACCTTGGAAAGAAAGCGCTTCACTTGGAGACCTTATCTTGAGGATTAGATTAGGTTGCTTGTGTACTTGCTCCACTTTACTATTGTTGGCATCCCTCACTTAATCTATATAAAGGGAGGAGAGTACCTTTGCATACATAGTGTTGGAAGGGCATTGGAGTTCATTAGATCATTGTATCTTGTTGATGAACATGTCTTGAGTCTTTGTACTTGTGTTGATGCGAGGAAGGCACCAGGGTTTGTGAGAGGCAAAACCTCGAGAAGACTTGAAGTGCTACGGTTGACATCCTTGTGTAAAAGGGCCTAGGGTTTGTCCTAAAAAAACCATAGAGGAGACTTGGAGAACTTGTGTGAGGCAAGTTTGAAGAAAGATCAAGGGTGAACTTCTTGGTGTTGATGCTAGCTTCTTGTTGAGCCTTGGGAGTGGCTCGGAGTACCTTGGTATGATGCCTTGCTAGGCCATGTTTGCTGGCTAGTGTTTGTAGTTGATAGTGGATGCCCTAGCTAGAGTTTGGATGCATTTGAGAGTCCTAGCTTGTGATAAGCTTGAAGGACAATCCTGTACCAGTTTGTGTTAAGCTGTTGGTATGTACTTGTAACTTCATTTATTGTATATATAAAGAGTACTTGCAGATCTGATTGTCTGCTTATATTTTCATGGTATTTGAGTAGTTTCTAGTGCTGGTAATGTATGTTGATTTAACATAATAGTGAGCAGATTTTGTTGAGTGATTTGAGAAGTAAATAGAAGCCAAGAGGGAAGATTTGTGGCTGTAACACTGCTGTTCATACCTATTCTTCAGGTCTGTTATATGTTGGGGACTGAGCCCTTACAGTGGAAATCATTTTCCGTTGAAGTACATTGGTTCAATGTTTATTTTCTTGGGCTGCCTTATGTATTTGGTTGGACAGAAGTGAAATATATGCTTTCAAATTCAACCTAAAGACTGAAAGTTTACAAGAAATAGATCTGGGGAACCTAAGTTTGAGGTGAAATTCCTTAAGTGTTTAATTTGCAGATTTCTTGAAATTTTCACATCCACTCCTGAGTCCTGATGATAACTCAATTCAAGATAGGAGGGCTCTTTATACAAATAGAGGTACACCTACATGACTGTTGGGAAACACAATCATTCATCCAACTAATTAGTATTTAGGACCCTAATTAGGACTTCTTAATGAGGGCTTGATTACCATGACCTCATCACTTAACTCACAGCCCACTTCATGAATTATATCATCACATAATAAAAAGACTCAGCTCAGAAAATGACTCAGCAAAGCCGGAGTGTGAATTCAACTCGCACTCACCAAAGACTTTGCAAATAAACATAGAAAAAACAACCAGAAATGACTTTTTTAGTTGAATTGTTTATAAAACCAAGCTTTTCCCTCAGGCTCATGAGTCATATCACCAAGCAGGGAAGAACTTGGCAACTACTCGTGGATAAGAGGTTGACCCACAAGTACTCACAAGTTTAACTCACTGCCAAAAAGTTTGAATTGTCGGCAGCAAGTCTAACTTGCATTTGTAACAGCTCGGTTTTGAGGCTAGGCCTAGTTTGACTCACGAGTGTCAAACTCAGTGTTGTCAGACTCTTTTCAGACTCCCAAGTCTTGCCGAGTCACCACTGAAAAGAGTCACTCCTGCAGACTCTTCTGTAATATTCCTGACTCCACAAGACTCCTCTGAAACTCCTCAAGACTCACCAGACTCCTCTGAAACTCCTCAAGACTCCCCAAGACTCCTCTGAAATTTAAATTTAAGAATTGAAATTTTAAATGATGCCAGACCTGTAGAGTCTGTTAGAATTCGGGCAGTAAAGCAGAACAGAAGTGTCTTTTTAAATTTCAGTGAGCAAAACAACTAGATCTTATATTCAGAAAACAAATCTATATAGCTAGAGCAGAGAAAGCAACAAGTGTGCTCAGATCTAAGCTAGTATAGATATAGCTAAAAGTAGATCTAGGAGAATTAACAAAACTTTTCTTCCAGATCTAACCTAGAGAAGATATAGATCAGTATCTAAATCTTGATATAGATCAATGCTCAAGAACAGTTTCCAGATCTGATAACCTATGATATCCAATGCTGATATATATATCTAGACAGATCAAAACCCAAAACAAAAACCAGATTTGATAAACTAAATAGATAACTTACCTTGCTTGAAGTCTTACCTGTGAAGGAGTCTCATCCACACACTAGAGATGCAATACCATTTGTAATTATGCTCAGACAAACTTCAGGATCATAGATCCACCATATAGGTTGGATCTCTTGCCAAGAGAAGAATAGATTTTCTTGCCACCAAGAGGAAAAGTCACTTAGACTTCACACAGGAATTTTATAATCAAACCCCACACACAGTTTCTGTGATCAAAACCCTTATGCACAGTTTCAAAGGTCAAACCCTCATGCACACTTTCAAAGGTCAAAAACCTCATGCACACTAATAAGTACGGCAGCCTAAACAATTTAGTAGAGGGGCTGCGGCTCAGTTATAGTGACAGATCTGCAAGGAGAGAGGTAGTCTTCAAGCTGAGTGACAGGAGCCAGTAGAGAAGGGCCGAGTCATCACAAAACTCAGCAACAGTAGCAAGGGGGCCGTACTACACAGCAGATCAGCCAACAGTAGACAAGGGGCCGCACCATACAGCCACATCAACAGCAAACAAAGGGCCGCAGCAAAAGGGCCACACTCCAACAGCAAACAAGGGGCTGCAGCAAAGGGCCACACTCCAACAGCAGACAAGGGGCCGCAGCAAAGGAGAGACATTCCAACAGCAGACAAGGGGCCGAGCTGCCACACCAGATAATAACCAGCAACAGTGCAAAGAGGAGGCCACAGCAGATAGAGGAGATCCGCTCACTTTAGGAGGATAGCATAATAGCACAATGGAATGAGCGTGTGAAAGAGGAGGGGTAGATCTCCTTTTATAGTTTTGGCTAAGGGTTAGGCTAGGGGTCTGATAAAAATGATAATTAAAAATTAACACATTTTAATTAATATAAATATTAATTAAATGTGTTGTAATTTAAACATTTAATTAAAAACCCCTAAAGTCAAATAAACATGACCCAAATAAACACAAGCAAGGGTGTAGGGGGTTTGACAAGGGTGACTGGGTGGCAATACTTTGTCCATTCATTCTCAAGATGACCCTATTTAATTTTATCATCATTGCATATGGGATACATCCCTCGTGTGGTCATGTCCACTTTCAGGGAGGACATATACCAATAAACACCTGATCAAGGACCAGGTGGCCCCAGAACATCTCTGGGGTCTTATCCACCAAGGTATAAGACCAAGGATCAACCCATGCCCCAGACATGGATACCCTGGACATTTCCAGAGGCCCTAGACATATCTAGGGGCTTTAACTACTTGGTCCTAGACCAAGAACCCCAGTCATATACTGGGGGCCCTCTCAGGGGTCTTTACTGCTTGGTCCCAGACCAAGAACCCCAGTCATCTACTGGGGGCCCTCTCAGGGGTCTTATCCACCAAGGTACAAGACCAAGGATCAACCCATGCCCCAGGCATGGGTACCCTGGACATTTCCAGGGGCCCTAAACATATCTAGGGGCTTTAACTGCTTGGTCCCAGACCAAGAACCCCAGTCATATACTGGGGGCCCTTACAAGGGTCTTTTTCCATGGCACTGACTGTTTGGTCCCAGACCAAGAAACCCCAGGGGTGCACTTGGGGGGGGGGGGGGGCTAGATCTCGGCTAGGGTCTTTGCCATCCTCCCGGAGAATGGCTCTTGCAGCTGCTTTGAATTTAACAGAGTCTAGACCACCATGCTACTAACTCTGCTATACATTTTGCCAATCCAAATTCTCATCCATGGCACCTAAGCCCAAACCTAAAAGGTCTCTTGATAAGGCATGGGAACATTGTGTCCGGGTGGTCCAAAATGATGACCATCAAGTAAAGTGAAAATACTATCCCACTACTATGTATGGGGGCATAAACAGGCCAAAACACCACCTAGCTAGAGATGTGTGCAAAAAAGTCACTGTTTGTGATGGTTTCCCTGCAGAAGTCACAAGCTGAAATGCAAGTTGCTTTGCAAGTAATCAAAGACCAAAATACTAAGAGAGCTAGGACAAAGTTTGAAGTTGGAGGGATGGGTAGATCTCAGATGGCACCTTGCATCAAATGTTGGAGCAAGTCCATGTATCTCCTCTCCTTTCTTCCTTCCTTGCACAGCCCCAGGATCTCAACCAACCTTAGACAGTTATAATGAAAAGAAGAGGAAGGAGGCAGATATGGCAGTCAGGAGTTCTGGTACCATGACAGCCTCTCATTTAACCTTGCAAAGTCTCCTTTTTATTAGCCCATGGTAGATGCAATTGCAAACGCTGGCCCTGGATACAAAGGCCCCTTTTATGGTGCACTTAGGGGGGAATATCTAGATGAGGAGTTGGAGTATGTGAAGGCACAGTTGGAAGGCATTAAAAGCTCATGGAAAAGTACAGGTTGCACAATTTTGTCAGATGGGTGGACAGATCAGAGGAGTAGAACAATCATCAATTTTCTTGTGGCTTGTCCTAAAGGAACCATGTTCCTGAAATCCATTGATGCATCCTCACATGTAAAGGATGCAAATCTGATATATTCATTGTTGGCGGATGTTGTGGAAGAAGTTGGGGTTAAAAATGTTGTCCAAGTAATCACAAACAATGCTGCAAATTCTGTGGCAGCTGGAAAATTGCTGTGCAAAATACCCTACTAATTTTTAGACCCCGTGTGCTGCCCATTGCATAGATCTAATTTTGGAGGACATAGGGAAGTTGGAGTGGGTGCGAAATTTTGTACATGAGTCCAAACAAATAACCAAGTACATTTATAACCATGCTTGGGTGTTGAACCTTATGAGAGAGTTCACACAAGGCAAGCTCAATTGCCCTGCTGTCACACGCTTTGCCACAAGCTTTCCCTCCCTCCAAAGCCTTCTAAATGAGTTCCAAACATTGAGACAGATGTTTTGTAGCCAGTAACGGCTATTTTGTAAAAGACAGCACAAAACCAAATGCAATTGTTGCGAAAGTGTCTCTCTTTAAAGATAATTTATGGGAGAAAGTCACCAAGGCTGTCAGCATAATTGAGCCCCTTGTAAAAGTGTTGAGGATCATGGATGCAGACAAACCTCCAATAGGATACATTTATGAGGGCATGGACAGGACCAAAGAAGCCATCAAGACTTTCTATAAGGGGGATTCATCTAAATATCTCCCTATATCAAAAATTATTGATTCCAGGTGGGAAAGGCAACTACATTCACAGTTGCATGCAATAGGAGCATATCTCAATCCGAGCATATTCTATAATGAGGGGTCTAAAATTCAAAAAGATCCCTAGGTGATGAGAGGTGTGATGATATCCATTGAGAGGATGTACCCGGATCAAGACACGCAAGACCAAATCAATATGCAACAAGATATGTACAAGGAATCAGCTGGCATGTTTGGATTTAGCTCAACCCAACGTCTCAAGGAGAAGAAAATGCCAGGTAAAATTCAGTTTGTAAATCATTACATTGTAATTTTGCTAGTTTTTTTTTTCAAGTTTGCCATTGCAAAACTTGTAATCTTTGGCTCTTTTTATAACAGCCCATTGGTGGATACATTGTGGCTCTAAGATACCACAACTACAAGACTTTGCCAACAGAATTCTGAGTCAGCCCTGCAACGCTTCAGGATGCAAGCACAATTGGTCACTATTTGAGCACATCCACACCAAAAAGCACAACAAGTTGGAGCATGAGCGGCTGGAGAAGTTGGTCTTCATCTACTACAACCTTCAGATGCTCACAAAACAATTGCGGGCAAAGGATCTGGATCCAATTTTATTAGATAAGATTGATCTAGTCTCTGATTGGGTCTTGGAGGATGAATCTCCTGCTGATGATTTAAGTTAGGTTGATGAAAAGACTCAAGATCTCTCTAGTGTTCCATTCTCTCAAATGGAAACACCAGATACACCTACATCACAGTTGTTGTTTCAGTCTAGCGATGTTGGCACTAGCTCCTTGAGGGCTTATTCTAGGTGTTCTCGTAGTCATGCATGAGACTCAAGATTGGACTTGGAGACACTGTCTATTTTGATTTTCTAATTATGTTATGAGACTAAGTTATGTAGTTGAATTGAGTAATATTTGTGAATTTGATCATGTAATCATCTTTCAGTTCACTATTTTATTTTTGCTTATAAATATCGAGTGTCAAATGTTGTGTTATGATATTTTATAAGATGATCTTATGAATTTCTGCAGAGACTGTGGTTTTATAACTTATATGGATTAGAAATGTAATTAGTGTATTTTTTGTGCACAAAATTTACCATATTTTGAGTATTTTTTTCTCTCTGTCAAGTCTGAAAAGAGTCATGGAATCACAAGCGAAAAGAGTCTTAAAAGAGTCTGAGTCTGACAACATTGGTCAAACTCAATAGTTTTTCAACAGTGCATAATAATAATAATACTTCCATTGACCAGATGAAGAATCCTTAACTACAAAATAGACTACAAGATAAAATATGACTAAGCAACCAAACTTGGGGCTACAACATTTCACAGGCTAATGCTAAAAGCTAAGTTTTGTGGGAAACTATAATTTTATGGACTTTTGAAACTTGAAAGCAAATTGTTGAACTTGCAACAGTGGCTTCTTCTGGTAGTGCTTCTGCATCTGCATCTGGTTTTTATCATGTTTCTGCTTCTTATCAATGGATTGAAAGCAACTTCAACAATTTCCAGTTGGATAATGCAAAAATTGAAATTGAAATTTATATTAATGTCCAAAAGATACCAAAATAGGTCAAAAGGCTAGAGATTCCATCCATCATTAGAATCTCAGCCAAGAGACCCCCCTATGAAAATGAAATGAAGTGAAATGAAGATTAAGTACAATAACCAAAAAAAAAGAACATAACCATGGGTGTACAAGCAGGTTATCCCCATTCCCAATGGAAAAAAGTTGAAAACCCAATAAAAGTTGAGGAGAGCCTATGAAGAAACAGTTCAAACATAAGTGCCACTGCCACTAGGAGAGAAGGGAGCTAGCCCTGATCATCCTCTGAATCAATATTGTGGATGTTAATAACAAGTGCATGTCAAATAATATCCTCAGAGGAGTGGCTTGCGCTGACAGAACCCTAGAGGGTAACCCTAAGTGGCATCAACTTAATTCCCCCCTAAACGGCAATGGGAGGACCACTCCTAACATCCAAGGCCAATGAACTCCACATAGAAAGGCTCTCTCTGTTGAGTTTTGGGTACCTTGGAAAGTGGTCCCCTTGAGTTATTGAGTGTCTAACTCAAAGGGGGAAATATTTGACCCTCACCACTTTACTTCATGTTATAAAGTCAAAGTGACTTTATTAGCACTTAAGTCACATAGTGACTTTATTAACATAAAGCAACTTAGAAACTTAAGATAAAGAGGAGATTTAATCTCAACCCTTGATCTTGGTTGGCCTAGAAGGCTAGATCTAATCTTGGCCATTGGTTCCTACGTTAGCCTAAGGATGAGGCTAAAGGAGAGGAAAGGAGGGAAAAGCATTTTCATTGTTCACTTGAGAGATTTGAGTGAAGGAGGAGAGGAGAGGAGAAGAATTTTTTGGAGAAGAGGCTAGGGCAAGAGGGGCGCACCTTGAGAAGAGGGTGCACAAGCTTGGGAAAGGGCGCACTTGTGTATGAGGGCGCATGAGCCAAGGAGGAAAGCCAAGCATAGAAGAGGGACGCACATGTGAAGTGGGCACAGTGGCACACTCATCAAGGAGATAGGGTGCAGACTTCAAGGCGGCTAACAGACAAGAGATAGGGCGCAGACTTCAAGGCAGCTAACAAGAAAGAGAAAGGGGCCAAAGGGCACAGACTTCTAGGCAGCAAACAGCCAAGAGAAAGGGTGCAAATCCCAAGGTGGGCACGCACCTCAAAGAGAACTTGACAGCCAAGCTTGAGATGAGTTGGCAACTGTAATTCAGGTTCTTATGTTATCTTTGCTGTAATTTTCCTTAAGATCTCCATAATATAATTCCTCTTCAAACTGGTTTTCCCCATGGAGGTTTTTCCAGGGTCATGTTGACCAAAAACATAAGTGTCAAATTTGTGGTTTGCATTGTTTATTATCAGCATTTAGTGTAAAGATCCTAGAGGTGTATTTTATGTTTTAATGCATGTTGAAAGAGCTAACAATGGACAGCAAAACTATCCTAATTAAACCCTTCAATAAGAGGCATTAAAAGAGCATTAAATCAACGCTTAAGGGCAGAAAAATCAGACCTGTTAGCAGCCTTAAAACAGCAAGAAATCAGATCTGAAATTACCCTGAAACCGTGCCCAATAAGTTCAGGACAGACCTGTTGGGAAGCTATTAGGAACCTCAAATTTATTCACTCTCAAGAAGCTCTAATCCTCATAGAAGCCCTGAACCCAATATGACAAGGGGCTTGGGTGGTGCGGACTAGAGAACATAGTCAAACAGTCCCACTATTGTCCAATCGAATGGTAGCAGGACACTTCATCCTCCCAAATCCTCAGACCAGAGAGAAGAAGGAGGTGATCTGGGTAGCTATGAAAAATGATCCCTGAAGTAAACATCGCCTAAGAGAAAAGGCCTCCCTTGTGTACAACACAAGGCACCGCTGATTAAAGTATCTCAAAAATGTCAATAGGGACCAAGCCAAACCACTATAGAGACAGTGAAATCTCCCTCTAATCTCATAGTAGACAGAACATCCAAAGATGAAGTGCTCCTCCATCTCAACCTCGCCGAAAGAACAAAGTCTACAGATCCATTCTACTCTTGGAAGATGATGACCTGTCTCAACCTTCAACTGGTGTGAGCACACAAAATTTGGTCAAGTAGGGAGTAAAGCTCATTAGTGAATTGCATTTACAATGGCGCAATTGAGCAATAAGCATGTATGTGATCTGTAGGAAGTGCTCAGAGTAGGACAGCTTGGGACTTGAAGGCCCAAACAGCCTCATCCAGAAGATCCACATGAAACT
The DNA here is from genome assembly GCA_009831015.1 of Picea engelmannii. Taxonomy (NCBI): domain Eukaryota; kingdom Viridiplantae; phylum Streptophyta; class Pinopsida; order Pinales; family Pinaceae; genus Picea; species Picea engelmannii. The sequence continues at coordinate 319,935 of ML783340.1, read as the reverse complement.
CTTACAGATGTCCCTCCGAATCATAGCATTAAATTCCTCCTTGTGGAGGAGGTGGGGAGGAGGTAGAAGATGTTGGCTACAATTGACAGGGTCATGTGCAATGCAAGTTCTTCGCATGTTCAAGAATATCACAAGTCAAACATGTGTGATAGAAACATCATCAAGAGGAGTGAAAGAAGCCAAATAGAATAATCAGGCAATGACAAATAAAATATAAGAGTATTATCCATGCTTGTGACTAGAGAAATTCTCAAGCAAATTGGATGATATTGTGTGTTTGGGATAGAGGTCGGCATGTGCCAGACCAAAGATGATGTGAAGTCCCTCACTGACGACATGAGAGGTAAAGATTATATAAATAATTTGTGTGATAATCCAAATGGCTCCAATTGATAAGAGGGAAATATGCATTATAAGTTTAGGCGTTGATCAGATAGGAGGAAAGAAACATCCTCAACTGAGCCAAGTAAAACTATGGAAGAAAATGCCTCAATCAAAGCACTTAACTGTAATTCATGTTGAAATATGCATTATATGATCTGATTATTGTCATGCAAGAATTGATATGATTCAGTTGTATATATTATTTGCTCTCATTTTTTTTGGCTACTGGTAATTATATATGTGATGCAATATTCTTCTCTACAATTTGATTGTGAGGTTACACTTTTTTCATTTTATGTGATAATAGTCCACTTCCATAAATAGAAATAAAAGCACTTGGGTTATGTTTCCAAAGTATTGTCTCTTTGGTGAAGAATCCAGTTGCAGCGGCATTTCAGCTTTGATGCCAAAGTAATTACCCTTGAAAAATTCAATTGCAGTGTCTAGTGCAAGGAAGAAAAATGCTTTACGGATGTTGCAGAGTTCCAAAAAGATGTTAGCTCCACAATCCATGATTATTCAACACATGGAGCTAACTGTTTTTGATGTAATAAGTAATGGAAGGTAGAATATTCAGCCATGTGAAAATTTTGGGTAACACTAAATGTTTTCCATGTCAGGTACATCAAAAATTTGCAATACACTAATCCTGATACATACAAAGAAGCAGTTAATAAAGCTACCCAGTTTTATAAACAAACTTGTTGGATTTATTTGAGTTATTTGAAGCAAAGTTTCACTTTGATTGAAAAGTTGAATACATTGGAATCTTGAGTTAACCGCAGAAGGAGCTCCTGAACAGTCTGTTCCAAATAGTGTAGCCCCTGTGAGAAACTGTAGATTGACACATTTGGACCAACTATGAGCTGTTATTATACTGATCGGCTGTTTTACACTGCTGCATGGTCATTATACAGTCAATACAGATGGTATAAATTTGTGTGTCTGCTTGTGTCAATATGTTGGTGGTTTAGTGCCATCAGTTGGCATTTTGAATACTAATGTTTTAATTCCTATGTCAGCAATAGTCTCTTTCTGCATGCCCTCCTTATTACTAATTGAAATTATCTCCATCATTGATGTTTAGGATTTCCCTGAGAATGGACTCCTAACAAAATACATCATTTTTCGGCCAGCTTAAATCTAAGATTCCAGCTAAGGAGATTGCGAGCATTTAATCATATTTTTCACAATTAAGTTGACAATGTTTTCTAGAAAACCTAAAACACTATTTGGAACATGTTGATAGGTGGATTAAGTATAAGTCTATACAATTCATTTCTAACCAGGCATTCTAGAAAAAAAAAAGAGAGCTTAAAAAATATTAAAAATAAGAAAGAGAGCTTAGAAAATTACAATTTCTTCAATTTCCGACACTTCTGGACCAGCAGAAATAGCTCCTAACCCAGAACTTCTCTCTCTATGAAGACTTTCAACTTGCGCTTGCTTATCACGAAGGGAAGCCTCCAGAAGATCCACCTTACTTGATAACTCCTGCATCTTATTTCCTGTATCTTGTAACAAAACATCCTTGCTTTTGGAGTCTACCTGGAAACTTTCTGATTCAGAGATAATAGCTGCAATTCTATTTTCTAGTGCACCCAAAAGTGCATGTGTTCTACCAGCTTCTCTATCCTCAAGAAGCCTTTCATGCACTCCAAGTTTTGAAACCATCGTTTCCAACCACGCCTGCAGCTCTTGTAACTCAGTTCCTTTTCTTTTCACATTTTCCTGTGAGGCCAAAACATCATTGGTGCACCTTGTAACTTCTTGCCTTAATCGTGAAATCTCAGCATCACGACTTTCTAACTTTAATTGCAAATTTTCAACCTCTGCAAGGAGACCTTCTGAAAGCTGATGCAAGTCTTTTAGTTTGTTTGATGTAGCAGAAAGTTTGGCCACAGCTTTGCCACGAGAAGATTCCAAATTTTCCAATGCAACCTCTTTTTGCTGAATATTGTTCTCCAGTTCCTTTACTTTACTTGATAAATTCTCTAATTGCAAGTCCGCTACATCAAGTGCTTGCATAAGATCCTCCACTTCTATATTTTTGGAACATGCACACAGGTTAGCTAAGGATTCTGAGACAAAATATCTAAAGATTTATTGGAAACACACCCTCAAAGAGAAATACAAAAAACAAAGATTTACCTTGGTTCTTGGCTGACAAGGCATCATGCAAGGATGTGATCTCCTCTTGTATTCCCTTTGCAGAAGCCTCTCGTGCTCGGAATTCCTCGACACTGAGCTCCAACGAGTGGCAATCATTCTGTAACATTTCAATGTATTTCTCTAACTCAGAAATTCTTGATTTGTCCACATCCCTTTCTCGTGAAAGATTATTTGCAACACTTTCTGCATTCTTTATTTGAACTTGAAGCTCACCACACATCCTTAATTTTTCATCTTCCCTTGCTTCTAACTGTGATACTTTAGATCTGAGCTCATCCAACTTGTATTTGTATTTCTGAGTCATAATATGTACGAAGTCTTTGACAGACAACAATAAGTTTTCAGCTATCTCAGCACTGTATTTAGCAGTAAAATCAACATGATCTGTGGATTGTGGAGGTTGAGAAATGTTTGATGCTAACCTTTTGCCACTAGTTACTACCATTACATGCCCTTCAGAATGTGATCTATCTACATCCTTAATCTTCATATTCTCAAGTTCTGCCATGGCACTACTGAAAGCATCATGAAGGATGGTAATACTTCTATGTAACATACCAATCTCAGCATCCTTCTGTTTTGTGAGATCATCGAGAAGTCTAGCATTTTGCTTTAGAGACTCAAACGATTCTGCCAAATGTGCAACTTCCTGCACTGCAATCTGCAAAACGTGTAACACATCTGTAGCCTTCTGGTTAAAAGCAGAAGACTGCCCTTCCAATCTATTTTTGAGAATCTCAACATCACCCATGCATCCTTGCAACTCATGCACAAAATAACGCAAGTGTTCATCAGCCATCTGTTTTCCATGTGTGCCATGATATTGTGTTGTATTGCCTACATATTGTTCATGGTGCCCTGCAAAAGACTCACTCCCCAATTTTTTTCCCTGGAAAAGGAGGAAAAATAAACAAATATTAAAGTCTGCCAAATATCCACATAGCAAAATAGCACTAACATTCACAGGATTTCGAAAAATATTCCCCTGACAAAGCTAGACATAGTCTGTCAAATACACAAATGCAAGAACACAAATATATTTTCAGCATACTTAATATAATATTTCCCTCATGGAGCCCAAGGGTTAGCTCAACCAGTTGTCATTTGGCTAGTTTCATGCCAGCAGGTGCCCAGTTTGAATCCCCCTGGGTGATGCAGAGGAGTCTACACTGATGGGTTTACTGGGGATGCCATCTACAAATGGGGGGAAGCATCCCTTGGGTTTCCCTGTGAGGTTTTCCTTCGTAAAAATAATAATAATAATAATATTTCCCTCACAGAGCAAATGATTATATTACAAAGTAGTTATAAGTTTTGACAAATTTATATATAAATGTAAAGAAAATATATATTAAATTCACAGTTTTCCATAGAAATACTGTTACACCAAAAAGCAAAGAATATCAACAGTCAAACCATCGGTCATGAAATGCAATAAGAGCAAGATCTTACAGATTAAGCTTACAATGTGATATAAAACGGACAGATAACTTTCAGACATGTTGAGTTCACTCCATTTTGTACAACACAATCTATATGTATTAGCATTTGGACAACAACAAAACCTTCTGCAAGTATATCCAAACCTGCCATCAAAAACCAAATATTTATGTTGAAGGTATTTCAATTTCATGTCTACTCTGTATGAGCTTTGTGTGTTAAAAAGTGTGGGATGTCAAGTACCACGTATTAGCAGACATGTTAATAATTTATTATGATGATTTTTTTGTAATTTGTAATTGCTATTTTCATTTGGAAGCTCACTTCCCTGCTTTCGTCTTTTTGGGCCAATACTCGAACACCAATAGAAAGCCAAGACCAGATACAGCAAAAAGGAACCCTGTTACTCTGAAATATCTGAGCACAGTGAAACCTTCCACATGCTTTAGAACCTAACAAAAGAATCAAGATAACCATGTTTTGCAATCTAACAAAGATAATCCAAACCATAGTTATCAGATATGGCCGGTTTGGACCATTTTGAACCAAAACCGATCTTGGAATGTTTTGGATCCCAACCGAACCAGTTCAGCTATGTACTAGTCTGACCAACATGTTCAGTCCTGAACCATGAGCTAATAACCCCTTAAAAACAAAAAAAAAAGGTCTAGACTTCAGGCCCTTCCTAAACCTTTGACCTAATCATGTCAACCAGTCAACTCCCTTTTGGGGTTGAATTTAACTTTTTGTATTAATTCTTAAAGTTAATGTTGAATAACTTAGATTTCAACATTCAAATTTTATTGGGACCCTCATTTCAAGATGTTTGGTGATGGAATCAGACCCATCAGACCTCACACAAAGAAGGCAGAAATTTGGGGTGTTTTTTGCATCAGCACACTGAACAGTTTTTTCAGCATTTCACCATATGTTCAAACATGACCCTGTACCCGTTCCTCCTACACCACTTAAGCTGCGAATTGTGTGATTCTAAGATGGAAACCTAGAAGGGGAATAGGCTACTCAATGGTGCCTACTGGTTGAAACCAATATGTTAGCCAATGGTGCCAATTGATTTAAAACATCAAATGGCAATAGCTGTTGAAGCCATTAACCAAGAGAAAGAAAACTTCAATATAATTTTGCTACATGCACCCTTACATGCAATATAAATGTGCAAACTTTGCATATTCGATGTCTAATGGTTTGGATTACATTATTGCCCATATTCGATGTCTAATGGTTTGGATTACATTATTGTGTATGTAGGTGTGTGTCTATATATATATTATGTATTTTTTGTCTGTTCCAGTCTGACACATAATTTTGGGGCAAAAAAGGTTGAAACAGGGAAGGTTCATTTCTAATCAAAATTTGAACTCTCAGGGAGGATGAATAGAACCAAGTTGCATACATTTTGGCAAAACAGGACAGATGCCAGATCGCTAAAGAGTTAGACAGACTAGCGTAAGGTGTCCTAAAGGATGGGAGGCACAGGCACCATTTAGTCAGAGATGACGTGAAACTGCACAGCATCCTTAATCTTCCACTAGAGGTAAACCCCGAAACCAAAACCTATTCAATTTCCCCTGAAGAGAGTTTAAATTGCCTGGACACATTGATATGCCATACACACGTGAAAAAGGTGATATGTCACACTTATGAAAAAAGGTTTTACCCAAACATGCCAAAGTATCGCCAGGAACCAAACCTAGGAGACACACATTTGTCACAAGGCAAACAAAGATACAGTAACCTATAACAACTCCCCAGCAAACACAATGATTACACAGCAGATTCACAATTACATGAACCATATGACTAAATCACCTAATAACAGACACATAACCAATTAGTAGGACATTACCTCTTCAGACAGGTTTGTTAATATACCAGTTGCCTTGGGCACTTTTAAATCCGCAAGCTGATTCAAGACTCCTTGCAAAATATCCTCCATATTTTTCAAAAGCTCCAACTTCTTAAGAAAGTCATTAGCTAATAGAGGAAGTAAGCAACCATGTTCTTTCCTCAACTGCTCAAGATCAGTGCATAAGTTTTGAAGTCCAGAATTTTGAATTGAAGCCTGATTTTGTTTCTCTGCTTGAGCAGCTACTGCATGCTCAAGGTGAAGTATGGCATCTTCCTTTGCAACTTCAGCTGCATCCTTTTCTTTACTAAGTGTTACAATTTCGCTTTCTGCCTTTGCTAATTCATCCTCAAGAGTGTCCATTCTTCCATGGACCTCATCCAACTCTGCAACCAGTAATTCTGCCGCTCTTTTTGATTTCCTAACATCTTCTTCAGCTGATACTATTTTACCTTGTAAGTTCTGAAATGATTTACCAAGCCATTCAATCACCTCCACTGGATCCCCAAACTGAAATTGACGAATAGAATCAATAGCATCTAATGCAGTCATTACTCTTTGCATCATTTCATTGCTCTCAAACAAAGATTGTTCTAGCTCTGTAGCATGCTTTCTTGAAGAAATGAGTTCTGACTCTAGCATTTTAAAGTGGTCTAGAGCACTTGTTAGGTCTCTAATTTTCTGTTCAGACTCGTTAATTGCGTATTCACGCACCTGAAGCTCCCTTCTCAGCTGTTCAAGTTCTGCTGCTTTTTCATCCACAAGCTGTTTCATGTTGTCACGTTGCTGAACTATTCCCTTGCCCTTTTTCACTGCCATGCTTAACTTCTCCCTTGTCACAGACAATTTTTGCTCAGACTGCTCAAGCTGTATTTGGAATGCATCTCTTTCTTTTTTCGTAACTTCTATCTCTTCATAATATTTTCTGCATTCCTCAATGAGCTTATCTTGCTCACTCTTATGTGATGCCACAGCTTCAGTGGCTTCTTCTAGCTTCCTATGAACTTCCAATAATTCCTGCTCCTTTGCATCAAATGCAACCTGAAGCCTGGACAGCACTTGTGCATTATGTGACAGAGTGACAGTGCCCACAACTTCCTCTTGATTAGTTACCTTAAGCATGCTAACTTCTTCAGATAGAACAATGAACCTATCTACGAGTTTCCTAAGACATTCTTCCAAATACTCGGTAGTATAACTAGAAGGGATTTCATTCAGAATTTCACCCTCAACCACTTCTCCAACCATATCGACCAATCTCCTTATCATACCTTCTGTATCAGCATTAATGGTTTTCAAGTTAGACTCTTGGTCAAGAACTTTTGCCTCAAAATAAGTAAGGTTTTTAGATAATGTTTCTTTATCATATGCATCTTTAGTTGCTTGCTCAGTCAGACTTTCATATTTGCAATTAAGGTCCTCAATTTTTTTCGAAAAAAGCTCTTTCTCAAGCTTTTCTGTTGAAAGGTTAGCCTCCAGAATAAACATATTCCTCTGTGATTCTTCTAGTTCAGCGGCAAGTAAATCACTAGCACTTTGCACATTTGCAATCTGCCGTTGAGCATTAGCCACATCCTGATGAGCCTCATTCAATGCTCTGCCCAGCCACTCAATTCGATCCTCTGGTTCCATTGATTTTACTGAACTTGGCATCTCAACACTGTCCAAGACCTCTTCCCATCTCTGAATAACATGATTCCTTTCCAGTAAAGACTGCTCCAACATATCAGATTGTTCAGCCAGACTTAAGTACTTACCCTGAAGCTCCTCGTGTTTCCTTCTTAAATCTTCGATCACTTGACTTTGACTCAGGTTGACAGCATCTAATTCTGAATTTGATGCCATAAAACTGGCATCATCTTCATCATCTCTTCGAGGCATTCTCTGGTCCAAACTTCTAGAAAGTGGATCACTTTCAACAGAATATGACCTTGCAAGCCACTCAATTTGTTCAATAATTTCCATGGAATGAAATTGCTCTGGCAAATTCAGCTCCTCCAAAATTTCTTCTATTTTCTGAAGAATGGTGTCTTTATGGAAAAAGGATTCTCGAAGACTATTTGCTGAATTCCGGATATAGGCTAACTCTGACTCCAATGCCTCGACACGTTCTCCAGCCTCTCCATATGATTTGATCTTTGCTTCAGCCTCATGCAATGCAGCAGTTTTAACCTGCAGTTCTTGCCAACACCTGTCTAGCTCATTTGACTTCTCAGTCAATGAATGTTTCAGTACATCACGTTGTTGAACCAATGCCTTGCCTTTAGATACAGCCATGCTAAGCTTTTCTCTCAAAGACGAATTTTTCTCTTTGAGATCCCTCATTTGTTCTTCCTGTTGAGATCTTACTGGATCCACTTCATCGAGTCTCTGACGTAACTGAGACAGTTCCATCTCTTTGCAACTGAAGGCTTCTCTCAGGGCAACATCCGGAGGCAACCGAGTTTCCTCCTTCCTAGAACCATCATCAGGTCGTGATACCAACTCTTCTACACATCTCTGGAACCGATCATTTTGTTCAAGAGATGCCTTGTACTCTGCAATAACCAAATGTACATGACCTTCTAGAGGAGAAATGATTTGCATGTCTGGATCAGTAACAGAGATTTCATCTTGAATAACTTCTTTAATAGCAGTAACCAACTTCTCTGACATGGCATCCAAGTGCCTATTTGATTGAGACTGCATCTCCAAAGTGTCTTTCATCAGTTCTTCCCGTTCTAAGAGTGCCCTCTGAACAGCAGCCAACTCTGAGGACAAAGTTTCCTTCTCAGCAGAGAGTTGAGCCAGTTGGGAGACCATGCTAGAACATTTCCCTTCAAATTCCGTCTCATTTTCAATACACTTTTTAGACAGCTCTTCACAGTTGGCATTAAGATCTTGAATAAATTTATTCTTTGTAAATAAAGCAGACTCAAGCTCACCCACCATGGTTTCAAACCGTGATCTTTCTTCAATTCGTTTCTGCAACTGTTCAGCAAATTTATCTAATTCATCAGACATGATATCAAAAGATAAGACAGATTCTGCACTTTGTCCATCTACTTCAGTGTCTTTGGTCTCAACATGTAGACTATGAAGCATCTCTTCATTTTCTGCATCCATCTTATCTTGTAGTCCAATCAAATTTCTAAGTCTACTGTGAGTCTTATTAAGCACACTAACAGCTGAGTCTCTTTCTTGCTGGATGAGTTCCAATTTCCTAGTGAGTTCTTCAAATGATCTTTGTATCTCTGTATTCTCACGACAACACAATTCAAGTTTTATCTCCAGGCCCCTCAAGTTGTTAATTTTTTCTATGGTAGCATTGACAAGGGTAGAAAGGCGGAGATTAACAGTTGAACAATCTGATTCAGAACGGAAATCAGAAGAAACTTGTTGGATGGATTCCTCTAGACTTTCTGCAGCATGAAGCATTGCAACAACACAAGAACTTCTCTCTTCCTCTAATGAAGATGTCTGCTCAGCAAATTCTCTCTGTAATGTCTCTAACTGTTTCTCCAGTGCTGCTGAATTCTCAAAAGCATGCTGATTCAGATTGTGTAGTTGACAATGCAAATCATCAATTTGAGAAGTATCTTTCAATACCTGTTCCATGAGTTGCTCATTCTTCTCTGTCAATGTAGCCAAATTCTCATCCTGTGTTTTCTTTTCTTGCTTAAGCACATCAATATCAACCTCTAGCTGCTTCAGAATGGCTGTCAAATATCCTTTCTGTTGCTCTCCTTCGATAAGCTGCTGCTTAATAATATCGGCATCCCTTTGAAGCAATGTCAGAGTAGCTTTCAAGCATCCTATCTCACCATCTGCTTCCCTAAGCTGTTGCAACAGTATGTTTCCATCCTGCACAGGACTAGAACCACTTGCT
>ML783340.1:287217-309615 GCA_009831015.1 Picea engelmannii | reverse complement strand
CGATTTAATTCTTCTTTCTCACCACTTAATTTTTCAAGAGAAGCTTTGAATCTATCAAGTTCGCCCAGTAGTTTAACTTTATCCTCGAGTATTTGTTGCAACTCCTCTTTAAGTTGACATGTCTGAACCCCAAGTTGCTTTATCTGCTCTCCATCAAACAGAGCCTCGTGTGTTAGAGTTTCCTTTTCCAAGAGCATGGAATTTGTGTCTAGCTCATACTGTTCAGGGTTACCAGCTAAATAATCTTTTTCTTTATGCATGTTATCAATTAATGCTCTTATTTCAACTATTTCATGAGCCACTTGCTGATAGTTGTTTTCCAACTCCATTTTCACACTAGCCTGCTCATCCAGCCTCATCAAAAGTGCATTTTTTTCATCAACGGCCAATTGCAGTTGACATCTGAGATTATCCAATTTATTGAGTGACTCTGCTTCTCTTTTATTCGCCTCCTTGGAAAATTTCTCTATCTCATAAATGAGAGATAGTTCATTGTATTGTGGCTCTTTAGACTTGTCTACCTCTTTAACATTCCACGAATCTGCTGCTATAGCAATTTGATCTTCATCCTTCAATTTACACAAGACAGCCACTTTCTCTGATTCCATTTCTCTTAGCTTCTGCCGCAAAGCCAGAAGTTCCACTTCATTTTGATTTATGCAATTTATCAAAGTGCTCTCCTGTTGTCGGGATGTCTGAAGCTCATCTAGTGCTAAAAGCCTTTCCTTTCTCATGTTTTCCATTTCAATATTGTTTGCTTCTATAGACCCCTTGAGTACACCCCTTTCTTCAATGATTTCATGAACTTTCTGCTGAGCGCTTTCTATCTCAAGTAGGAGTGACATTTTTGCTTCAGTTTCGGCTAGCATCTTGGTTCTGAATTCCTGAAAATCAGAAGCCAGCTGTAACTTTTCCTCTTCTAAATCACCAAGTGTCTGCTTCAATAGTTGTAATTCAGTAATCAGCTTTGAATTTTTCTCTACCAATCCTTTATTGGCACTCTGCTCAGCTCTAAACAAATACTCAAGCTCCTGTGTCTCATGCAAATTTCGAATAGATTCTTCCAGATCTCTTTTAAGAGTAATATTCTCACCAACTAGGCCCTTGAGTTCAGCTTCCAAATGCAATTTATCCTCTGTAAATTGGGTTTCTTTCAGCTTCCACCATTGTAATTCGCTAAGGAGCTTTGCATTTTCCTCTGCCAATCCTTTATTGGCACTCTGCTCTGCTGTAACCAAATATTTATGCTCCTGTGTCTCCTGCAACTTTTTAATAGATTCTTCAAGATCTCTTTTAAGAGTGAAATTCTCGCCAACTAGGTACTTAAGTTCGCCATCCAAATGTAATTTCTCTTTTGCAAATTGGTCCTCCTTCAGCTCATGGGATCTAGATTTCTCTGTATGATGGATATCCTCTTCACTTGCTTGTATAAAAGCCTCCTTATGTACAGTGAGTTCAGACAAACGACCTTTCCTCTCAATCTCTGAGTTCACATGTTCAGGGTTCGTATTTTTTCCTTCAACATTTGTTTCTGGTTCTGAAGGACCCTCACATGACTTTTCTACTACTGCTTTTTGCTCTTCTGCAGTTGTTGGTTGGTCTGGAGCATCCTCAAATGCCTTCTTCAGGATTACAACTGTGCTTTTCTCATCTTCTGGCTGAGGTATCAGGCTCACGTCACAAGGTTGTGGATCACCTGTAGACAACACCAGCAAAGGTCCTCCAGCATCAACTTGTGTCAATTGCAGTAAAGTTCCCTCTCTGTTTTTCTGTCGATCTGCCTCTGAAGAACACATTTCCTGCACCGGCCCTAACAAACACAAACTGAGAATATAATTATACAGAGAAATTCATCACAACTTTTAACACCCCTATGAAGACAATTAGAATGCCAAATGAGTATAGCCTAATTTCAAAAATACAGAAATCATAATGAACCTATTTGGATGAAAGTTTTATCCCTATTACCTGATTACTTAGATTTCCTGAATGTAAACTTTTGTCTCCGTGGAAGGTGTCAATGACAACAAGATTGGCTTCTTGGATTTCTGCAGAAGCACCATCCTCGGGGGAACTATAGCTTATTTCTTGCACAGCATCAGATACAGAAGTTACGAGCTCATGGTCAGATTCCTTTGCAGCAGATTTTCCAAGGTTCTCTTGTTCAAGGTGACTAGGATCAGCTTGTGTACTTTCTGGTTCTGTAACTGGGATCATGTTAGAACTTGCTAATAAGGTCCCATGTTCGGGCAGGGGATCAACAGTTGAACTTCTAAGTGCTTCCTCTGGATTGAGAAAGAAAACTGCATTGTTCATCGAGTCTGCCATATCAGCATCAATGGCAACAGTCTCCACTGCCGCATTAACATGCCCTTCACTAGGTTCTGACTTGCCCTGCTGAACACCATCAACCAACCCATCTAAACCAACCGGTTCACTGCTTGATAACACCTTACCTGTGGAAAGCCCAGCCGTGGCCAAACGTGTGCCCTTTTCATCCCTCAACTGTTCCATCCTGCTTGTATCCACTCCTGTATTGGAACTATCATCATCTTCAGGTAACATGGAAGGAACGCCAGCCTCCAATTCAGAATCCTGTTTATGATCCGGATCCAAGGTAGTTTCCATGGATGTTGCCTCTGCATAATTTTTAGGTTTATCTGAAGACTTAGTATGGCTTCCTTTATTCTGTTTCTTCTGCCTGAATTCCTCAAGCTGGTAAGACATTAACAGATGAGAAAATGAACAAATGAATAAGAAGGAAGTAGAATATCAAATATCCCCGTTCTGACCGGAAAAGGCCTAAATGGACTCGCATCTATGAAATAAATAAAGAACAAGACAACTGTTATAGACACCATGTAGCTGTATGTGGAAGGTTACAAAAGATTGTATGACATTTCCAATTTTGCACAGGAATATCAATCATTTGATTAAAATAAAAACATTAAGTTTCACATAAAATAAGCTATAAACATCTAAGTGCCAATTCGTTTCTTACAAAATAGAAAATAATTGCAATACGTACTCTTTTCTTGCCAGCGGCTCGCAAATCAACTTTGCTCTTCTGCTTATCCATTGCTTTGGATCAAGCCTTCCAAGTGTTTCAGCCACCCACTTCACAGGCAAAACAAAGCACTAGATCCTTTGATAAACACTGACCAATAGGGACGATCATGCCTTCTGCTTAGCCAGATAAATAAACTAAATGTGATCTCAATGCCGCAACCGGGTTCCGAAGTGGTCATAAACTGTGCATTTGCAATCAAGGAAGACAAATTCCATGCATCAAGCTAGGCCCTGCATTTGATACAGAGAATTGTATCGATCAACATGTGATGGAAAAATAAACAATTAAAGCCCTGGAAAACACTCTACAAATGCCAGCTTGCAACAAATTTCTAAATATGGTCAGCACCTACTCACAACAACTAATTCCATCATATTAAGGGATCTAATAGCAGAAAATCCTAGATCGTAGAGCAAAATTATTACAACCATCCATGCTGGATCCCTGACATATAGATTGGGGGTGAGTGGGCAATGTATAAGGACCTTAAAATAGCACAATTCTTGCACCAAACCCTAAAGCCGGAAGTGATCCACCACACTGGACGTGCCGATGGGGTAAATGCATGGAATAGACAATCCCGTAATTATCAATAAAAATCATAAGAGAAAACTCAAATTAGATCTGCCCAATTGTTAGATCTGATAAACAAACTTAAAACCAGAGGTCAGGGGCTCGATACTGACTCGACAGGTCACTGAATCGAGATCGAGATCAAAATTGCAGTTTGGACTGCTGACAGGCTCCGAGCTGATCCAATACCCAGACGTTTCCTATGTACAATTAACCTACCAGGGCTAGAAAAATGAATACCCACTTCGATTCTGATGCTCTACAAATTCCTTCCCAGCTTATTACTCAACACGGAATCCTTGCATGACACCTCATTTAACTTTAATGATTCCGTGATACTTCTTCATTGGGAACATAGCAGCCTGATTTTGAACACTCGCGCCTGTTTCTACGGCCTTTTACACCGGCCATTGCTATTACGAAGCTTTGGGGATTGAAAATATAAACCGGTGAATCCGAGAACACGCGAAACCGGCGCGTAGAGAAAATTGGGCTTGAAGAATGGGGCAGAATAAGCAAGGACTGCCAATGGAAACTTGCTGACCCAGCACAAAGAACATGGATTGGGGAAAAAGATGTTTGATAAACAGATTTAGAGACTTGCTGACCCACCCCAGGGAATATGGAGAGGGAAAAAAAATTGATCAAAAGATTTATAGCACCAACAGCCAAAGATTTAAAAACCCCAACAAAACACTTCAGACAATTCAAACTTCAATAACCATGATGAAAAGCACATAAAGAGCAGCTGTGATGCGACAAAAAGGAATGTTAAGGGGCTTAAAAGAGGCAAATTTTTATTTTATTTTTGCTCGTGGAATTGTGGTTGGGATGGTTGCCTTTCATATTTTTGATGTGAGATTGGCTTTTTTCAACAACTTATTATCATTGGTTGCAGGATCGCTTTCACATTGCATTCATCGTAAATCCCTAATATTTCTATTATTTATCTTTTTGGTTTGTTATGAGTCTATGCTTTTATAAGTTTATTATGTATTTATGCCATGTTGTGTGGTGGTTAAGATTGGATATCATTATAAAAAACAATTTATGTTTAAATATTAATGAGTAAAGAGCTCTTTTGTGCTTGGAAAAAGTTGTTTGAATTGTAAAAGTTTTATTTTTTTATAATAAAAAAAGTTTTAGTTAAATTGGTTTATATGTGGTAATGAGATATTTTATTTATTTTTATTTTTATAGTAATTAAGGATATATAAATAATATACTTTAGTTTCAAGGGTTTGTTTAATTGGTATAGAGTCAAACATGAGTTTAGCATGCTTGTTATTGGTTACTGGTTCGACTCTCTTGATTTTTTCGGAGCAAGGACGGTTTACCCCACTTATCATCCATGGATCATGGAGAAGTATTCGGAGGGATTTCCGAGAGTACATTTCCTTGAAAAAATATATATATATAAAGAATATACTTCATTATGCATTTTATGTAAAGAATCTTTTTTATTGATATGTAGGGTTATTGAATTCACAATGAATAAATAAGAATGCAGTAAAATTTTGTGGTTGGGTTTTGAGTTGAGCATTCTTGTTAATGGCTTCCATCTTGAGGGGAAGGAGAGCAATGATGGCACCTTCTTTCTTATAGTGTTGTGGTGGTTGAAGATAAACACAAACATCCTTCAATTTCTTCAGACAATGAAAGAGGTGTGGGGCTCCTTGGAAGGAAAGCCAATAAATGTTTAGTGAACATTGTTGAAAAACCCTTGATTCTAGATAATATTACATGAAATCGAACAATATATGCAAGACCATGCAATCGTATTTAGAATTTGGACTTTTGGTCAACATATCAAGTGCTTAGGATTGGATAAATGCAAAATGGAAGGTGAAAGGCTCTATATAGTTGAAACTTTGTACAAAATGCTTCTTCATTGCAATTTTTTCTATCACGAAAGAATACCATGCTTAGGAAAGAAAACTGCTCCATGAAATTCATCAATAACGGAAATAGGGAACTTATCTTAGATGGTGATCTTGATGAGTTCTCGAGAATCTAGACATGTACATCATGAAAAATCCTTTTGTAAATCGTCACCACAAAAGAAAAGAAAGATCTTTGGCTTTGTGGAATGATGTCAACCTCTAGCATGTCTTAGACCATGTGTTTAATCTCACTATTTTGGGTATAGGGACATCTATAAGGTTGAATGTTATGAGGGAGGCTCTCTAGAATGAGTTGAATAGTGTGATCATGCTCTCGAGTGGGTGGAAGACCTTTGGGCATCTTGACAAATTCCTTGGAATGATTATCAATAACTTTGTGGAGATCAATGGGCAAATAGGGATTAAATGATTGAACATCTACTGTGAAATTACCCCCGAGTGTCCATTTTTATATTAGTTTTGTCATGTTGTTGGAGCTTACCACTTTAGATGATCTCCCTTGAATACCTTTTAGTTCAATTTCCTTGCCCTTCGAGAAAAAATCTCATTAAAAGTTCCTAAAAACTCATAGTTATTGTTCCCAGTTTTCTTAACCATTGGACATTTGAGATCACATCAACACCACCCATTGGGATTTAGATGATTGGGTTGTCTAAGAAATAATTCCCATAGTCAAGTTGATAATGTGGCACTTCATTGAATAATTTATTGTACTTCCTGTTATCCCCATTTTGTGGGATAACTAGGGAAATCATGTCTCGAGGCCCTCAAGTTGCAGATATGGAGTGCTAAGAGACTACATGACCAACAGTATCCACTTGCATAGATGGAGACCCTTCTCACCACCACAAAGGTCGAGATTTTCAGATGGCATCCACCACACCAGTTGGCTTCCGAGAGCCATTAGGCATTGCTCCATGAGGTACAAGTCATGTAGTATGGTGAGTGTATTTTCAATATTTGAGGCATTTTGAGTATGTTGTATCTTAGCTTGCTTTAGATTTCATGACATATGCTTGGTCATTATGATTTTTTGCCCATTTCACCTTGGTGGTTGACATTGTGCCCTATTAAGTGGTCTTCCTCGGGAATGGGTTTGCTACTAGGAACTCCCTTGAAGAGCCATCATACCATTCCCAGCCATAATTACCACTTTCCATCAATTAAAAGCCCCCTTTTCCTTGTCTCTTGGGATTTTAGGGTGTATTGACCCAAGAAGGGGTTGTCCCTCATTCCATGGGAAGAAGGGGTTGAAGGCCCATAGGGATTATTGTTGGCTAAAAAGATGAAAAAAGCTTGTATAGACCTTCCAGATGCTTCGCCCAGATATCCCCCGAGAAAGCAATGAAAAGCTTCTCTGTAAGAAAAGGGAGACCCACAAGAATAAATTATAGTGAATGCTTAAGGGGGTAGTTGGAGAATAGGAGGTCTCATCATGAATCAACCTATCATGATCATGGATATCTAGCGATATGAAATTACCATCTTCTGGCCACCAAGCCAAGGTAGTGGCTCTCAGTTACACAACTGAGAGAAAGGGGGTCTCATCACGAGCCAACCTTCTCATTTTCGCGAAGTAATTGTGAGTGACATTGTCATTACCTAGACACCACACCAGGACAATGGCCTTCAACCCATTCCTTAAAACATGAAAGAAACAAAGAATGGAAATAAGATGGGCTTGAAAAAAGTGCATTGCAAACGAAGGTGCCACACACCCTCTACAAAGGCACCCATGAATGAGACACTACAACCCCATGTATGTCATGAAACCCCATGCCCAGTGAGTCTTGATCCATAATCGCTTCATCTACTTCACATGGTTAGGAGAGGGATCACTTGGGAAACACTCCTTGACCTAGGGAAAGATCTACCTAATAGTATACCTCATCAACCCTCCCATGTCCAAGCTTGGCAAGTTGCATAATGTCTTTGAGCACTTACTTGTTTGACCGAATAATCTTTGATGCACATGCTTAGGTGGCTCATTTATTGATTTGATTTACTCACCATGATATTATGACTTGAGATCCTTGGAGAGCGTGCTTATTTGTCTTTGCAAGACCTAGTTGGTGGACAGTTTTGTAAGAACAAGCTTAGCTTGGGCTTCCATGGGACTTGAAGCCCACAAGTTGGATGCCAACGGCCCGCATGTCGAATGACATAGGCGTACCTTTGGAGGCCTAGAAGACATCATGGATGACATGACCTAGCCCTTACATGCCAAACGTTTTTCCTAGGAGAGGCAAAATGTCACCTTCAGAGGCTAGACGTCACCTAGAGGGCTAGGGTTTGGTGGTGAAGATGTTGTTCGATGACATGTGGCACGTTTTGAAGGAAGGAAGCTTTAAGACCATCAAGAGAGGACTTGGATGAGTGGCAAGTGGCCTTTGGAGGTCTAGCCATGCATCTACTACCCCGACGACTTCTTCAAAGTGCCAAAATGTCCCCTAAAGGGGTGATGTCACCTTATTCTAGGGTTTCTTTTGTGTAAAAGTGAACTTTAAGTGAATTGTTTAATATTATTTTGTTTCAAGGGGTGAGATAAGGGTTGTGGACCCCTTATCTTATGTTTTACCCTTGCTAATGTGGACAAACTATGTGAATGACATTTTGTATAAATAGAGATCATAAGATCTCATTTGGAATCATAACTCTCCCACTGTGAAGAGCTAAGGACTAAAATTTTCGCTACCCTTGAGGCTTTTTGTTATCTTGTGCTATGATATGGTTTTTCTTTGGTTATGGAGTTGATGATGATGATGCGCTAGCTCTTGGAGGTCATTTTCTTGCTATTGTGGTGGTTATCTTGGCATGTTATGGATTATCTTGTTGTTATTTGGATTGGTAAGGATTTTACTTGTTGCTATCATTTGTAATTCAAGCTCAAGGTTGATTTTGCTAAGGTTAGGTAGGGAGTATAAGTGCATACACCCCTACTTTAGCTCCATCATAAATTTAAGCATAGAATAATTGTTTGCAAGGGTTTGCTAAGGAAGTATAAAAGCATAGACCCCTTAGTTTTAAACCCTAGCTAGGTTACTTGCCTTGGGGAATAATAGGATTTATACCCCTAAGGAGGTTGTAGTTTTAGCTATTTTATTTTGACCCCATTAACCCACAATCAAAGGCACTAGTCGTTGCATTCGAGAAATAAAGCGTTGCATTGGTAAACATGAAAGGTTGATGTTTTGAAGCTCTCTCACTTGGATGTTATTCCTTGAGCCCTAGGCTATCTTACCTCATTGAGGCATCCTCTTTCATCCACTATAACTTGTTGTTGTTACAAAACTAACCTATAGCTATTAGGGCTACAAAAATCTAACCATCTAACCCTGGATAACTTTTAAACTAACCCTAGGAATTGGCTATAATTTTGCCCTAACAAACTACTAACCCTAGCGCACTTTTTGAGCTAGTTGGAAGTAATTTTCATTGGCTGGTTTTTTTGTTATAAGGCTTGGTTTGCTATAGCCATAAGGTTGATAAATATATTTGCAATAAGATTTTTGTTACAGCCTGACTTTTATGCTAAAGTCTTACTCTAGCATTTATTATCTTTTATATGTTGATATGTATCACTGATTATTGCTACAATTAGGGACAACAAGCTTAAATTGCTTTCCTACCTAGCAAATTATATCATATACTTGGTTTTCCTTGTGTCTCGGGAAGGTATTTACTCTTGGCAGGTTACTCGAATCATTGGCAACCTTAAGCAACCCTCTAGACTCGTTTCCAAGTTCCCTCTACCATTTAGAATTGACCTTTAGTGGCATCCATCCATACATCTCATTTTCCATCTCAATTCCCCCTAGGGTCACCAAGATTCCCCCTTGAGGTGACTACCTCACCTCTAAAGTGACAAGAAAACTTGCCTAAGGCGATAGTGGGTAGGTTCTCTCTAAGTTGTCGCCAATTGGTGGTTGGGTCAGGCTTTTCCCAACCAACAACTTGTACGATAACACTTCCATGTGTAATAATTACTTGAAACTGTAGTGCTAAATATATGAACAATGGATAAGTTTTGCTAATTTGTGGTTAATGGAATTGTGAGTATTACCACACTCAATCAACAATATTACCTTTTGTTTCTTGATATAGTCCTCTACCTTGAGATTTTATGCAGTGTCAATGTTGACCAAATCATGACAAGATATAGTGGGAATGGTCTCCTCTCATTCTGGATCTTGAGAAGGTTCCAACTCTTATTCTTCTTCCTTTTCAAAACTATGTAAAATAATTTATTCTAGCTAAACTTAATGCCCTTATTGCACTTACTATCACAATTGAAACATAGTATATTTTCTCTTCATTCATCCATTTCCTAAGGTATCAACCTTGTAGGTTGAGTGAGGTCAAGAGTGGGAACATTGCAATCTCCTATAGGTGTTAGTGGCGACCCTTATAATAGCCATATTTTTACTTTCAACTCTCTTTGCCACATTGAAAGTCATATCCAAGGATGTGGGCTCAAGGAGATGTGCCTCATGCCAAATGCTCTCCTTTAAGCCACCCATAAAGAGATCCAACAATTTATCTTCTCGAATATTGTGCACTCCAAGACTCAACTATTGAAATCATTGAGTGTATTATGTAACCGATCTTCTTCGCTTGAGATATATCAACTAGCTAAAGAAGGTGTTGTTCACACTATCTCCATAATGTGTTGGAAATTATTTCATAAAAATGGACCAAGAGAGAATAGATCTCTTTTGGGGATCACAAAGGCATTGGAGTATAACACAAATTGTTAAAGTTCTAAACATGAAAATGCAATTGTCACCTTTTATAGAATCAACACTTGGTGTAGATAAAAAAAAAAGCCACTTGGAATATCCATGTCAAGGAATCATTATCATCAATCTTCCTCATATCTATCTTGGGAATAAAGTAGTCCCTTGGTTCAACACTAAACTCACAATTTCATTGTTCTCGGTGTGATGAATACCCCAGTGACTGAGACTCAATCTTATTGTTCTCTTTATGTGTTAATGAGTCATCCTTATGACCTTCGTGAGGAGGATCAATTGTGCTAGAAAGATATGTTAGTTTCTTGATTTTCTTGACCCTCGTGGTTTCTTGAATCTCCTCATACTTGCATGGCATGCTTGTCTTGAAGTCTTCTTGAAACTATTCATAGTATATTTTGTTTACAATATTTTGGAGGTGAACTTTCTTCACCATTGTAATTTCCATTGTCGCAATTCTCCCTTCAAACTTGGAGAAGTGAAATTTCAAATCATCATTCTCTTCTTGTTTCATGGATGAGTCTTTAGAAGCCTTAACCAAAGTAACAATTGGCTTATTACCTCCAGACATGAGGGTTGGTCACCTTGTTAAGACAATTGGGGCTAAAATTGGCCAATGGATGTGATTCTAATTCCTCAAACCTTCAATAGTCATTCCCACTATAAAAAATAAAAATAAAACATTTTACTAATATCATTCTCCTCTATTTTGTCTCTCTAGTGGTTTTTTAGCTATTTAAATTGGATCTTCCAATTAAAAGTTATACCAAATTTAAATTATCTTATCCTTTGAGCCATTATTTGAAAACTTCTATGTAGGCCAACACTGCAATTGATGTATCTCTAAAATTTATGCACCAATGAATTTGAATTTCATATTGTAACAAATTGATTTGTCTTATCCCAATACTACATGTCTCGCTTAATTTGGATGTGCCGATAAAATTTTACATCCAATCTACCAAAACTTGTTGATTTTCACCCTTATCTAGAGAGCCAAGTGTACATATGGTAACTCCTCCAATTTCACATTAGTATATGCAATTTTCATACCTATAATAACCTACTATGTCCTCTTTCCAATTGCACCAATCTCACTTCAATAATAATATATGTGTACTTTTGTGAATGTTACCACCTTCCTCATTTCATAACTAAACCAAAGCACTAACTTGTACAAAGCGTCACTCTCATAATCATGTGGCTCTACTTCTAAAATTGTGACCATATATAGTTCAACATGTCCTCTTTCCAACCCTTCGAGTTTGACTTGATTTGGAGTTCCCTGGCAAAATTTGTACTAAAAAGAATACAAGGTAATGTTTTTTAAGGTGCCACCCAAGAATCATCTACTTTAATACTGAATTTTATGAACCAAATAAGCATAAGAAATCCCCAATTCAATGATGGCATGCTAAATGAGGTGTGTAACATCCTCGCTATAATCCTCAATTTAATTAATGCTTAATGTAAATATAATGTGTGGCCACGACCAAACGATGTGTATGCGAATTGTATTTCTAAATTTTTAATAATAAAATATGATGCCAACTATTGGGGGATATGGACAAAGATGGGGGTTGAATCAATCCACAAGAGGGGGGAGGGTCTAAGAGAATTTCTAAGAGGGGTTGTTAAGACCTGGACAAAGCCCTATTTTATGTGTAAAACCCCTTATTGAGTCCTAGATATTGAATTATTACATTTATAGTATTATAATTGTATGTTGGCTAGAACCACTCATGGTACCCTTTCATTATAATTGTACCCTTTGTCTCCTATATATATATACCAAGGAGACCTAGTCTTAGGATTATCTTATCTCATCTCATATCATATTATGAATTGGATATACTATAAACAGAGGTTCCCCCCTCGAAGTGGACTATATTCATTGACTTTTTATCATTTTTTAAGGTGTTGGGTCATAACATTTGGTATCAGAGCATCGATCCTAGGGTTTTTCTTCTCCAAGCAAGTCGTCTTAGCATTTTCGCTGTAAAATTTTTTCTAGGATGATCCAAACAACAAAACTTGGAGGTTATTAATAAGACATATCAAGGCATCTCTGGTGAAAATTCCAGATTTTAGGTCATTATACTTTCAGAGATATACCATGTGGAAGATGGGGTTTTGACTGGTCCTATAACTAGTCTCAAATAGGTGTTAAAGGTAAAAAAATCATATCTTCTTCAGAGCGGATCCAAATTCAGTGAGACTAATCACATTTGAAAGAGGATAGTCTGTAATTTTTCTGATACAATTTTCATAATCCAATATTAAATATTGGATACGTGGTATTTTGTACAAGTTCTCTCTTTAGGAAAGACCAAAATTCACCAAGGTTTGGGAAATTTACCATAACTTTCATTTGGCACACCTAGTTTTGGTTAGACCTGTGGAATTGCAAAGAAGACATATCGGAGTACTACATAACGAAATTTCATATGTAGAAGGGTTGAAATTTCATAAATGCATCAGAAGAAAGATCAGACTCCAAATCGAGGTGTCAAAGGTACATAACTTACAATTGACATAAATTTTGATTGGAAAATCTATTTTTGGTGATTCATAATTTGCATTAAAGAGAAAATAGAGGAGTATTATCATTTTTATCCCACATGGCTCCAAAAAAGGTTTCAACACTAATTAAACCTCTAGAAACCTCACATTGGACCTCGGAAGAAAATGAAGATTTCAAAAACAAGTTATCCCAATTAAAGAACCAAGTTGATGAAATGAATGGTAGTATGTTGAAATGAGTGGATTTATCATATTCTCAAGAATCCCTAAAAAAGGAAGAGATGAAAATAAATATGAATGAAATGAAAAATAAGATGGATAAGAGATGGATGAAAATAAGAATGACATTAAAGAAGAAATACAAAAATCCACGAAGGAATTGCAAAATTTCATGGCTTCCATGATCTTTCATGCTCCAGATGAGAGACTCTCTGAAGGAAATATCAAAATGCATGGAACTCATGAAAATAAAGGTAGTATTCAGGTTGAACAACCCACCGAAAAATAAGCAATTTTCAAGTGGATTTAACTCTGATACTGGAGTTAATGATGGTGGGGGTCCTAAATTCAACTTTCCCAAGATTGAATCAAAGATGTTTGATGGAATATAGGTCTTTACCTGGGTGAACCAAAATAGTAATATTTTGAACTACATAATATTATGGATGATAAGAAAAGGATTCACATAGCAACCTTGAACTTTGAGATAAAACCATATCAATGGTATGAATGGGTAGTTAAAAGGAAGCCTCCTCTTTATCATTATACTTGGGGTTTATTTACAAGAGACTCTTAGAAGCACAATATGGGAAAGTGTGGGAACAAAACTACTTTAGTCAATTGACAAGAATCAATCACTTAGGTGATATTGAATATTATAATTCAGAATTTCAGGTATTGGTCACAATTGTGGATGACATAAGTGATGAAAATTTGTTGGAAGATTGAATGAGTGGATTAAAACAAGACATTAAACATGAGATTTTCTTAAGGCATCCAACAAATATCATGGAAGCTATGCAAATTGTTCGTCATATTCAAGCCAAAAATAAGGCTACACACAATTCTATCGTTGGAGCATACACAAAAAGTAGAGATCATTTTGAGGTTCATAAGACAAGTGCACCTAAATTGACAAGATTGACACCTCAACAAATGGATGAAATAAGAGTAAAAGGACTATGTTTCAATTATGACAACAAGTATAGTAAGGGGCATAAATGCGGTGAGAATAAATTATTCTACGTATATTTTGAAGAGGAAGAAGATCAGGAGTTGGAACCGCCACAAGATCCAGATCTAGAAGAATTCACTCCAATAATATCTTGTCATGCATTGGTCGACACCAATACTCCACAAACCCTTAAGATACAAGGACACATCAAGAAGAAAAAGGTAATGATATTGATAGATTCTAGTAGTACTTGTAATTTTATCAATTACAAATTAACAAAAGATCTCAATTGCTTTGTATATCTTGCACCAAAGTTTCAAGTAATGATTGTAGATAGAGGTACCATAAAATGTTCAGGGAAATTCCATAGTATTAAGCTCAACATGGGGGAGTATTTTATGGATATCTCCATGATTTCCATCCAAATGGGGGGTGTCGATGTTGTATTAGGGGTCCAATTGTTACAATCATTGGGACTAGTGGCCCTTAATTTTCAATATATTTTCATGATATTTTCCTCAGATGGCAAGGAAATTGAGTTTAAAGGTATCCAAGGGAAACCCTTTAAAGTGATAAGCTCTAATAGCATGACAAAATTACCCAAAAGGGACACCAGGGTGTAGTTGCACAATTGTGCTCACTTGATGTTCAAACATTTATATCCTCTGCTCCATTAGACCTCCAAATAGTTATAAACAATCATTCCAAGGTATTTGGTGAAATGCCTAAGAGTCTTCCACCTGCTCAAGATCATGACCATGCTATTCATTTGCAACCAGGAAGTGTACCACCTAACATTAAGCCTTACAAGTATCCATATGCACATAAGAGTGAGATTGAGCGCATGATCCACGAAATGTTAGAGGCTGACATCATTCAACCTAACCAAAGTTCTTTCTCTTCACCAGTGATGATGGTTACAAAAAAGGATGGTTCATGGTGTATGTGTCTAGATTATAGATAGCTCGAAAAAATGACCATCAAAGATAAGTTTCTTATTCATGTCATTGATGAATTATTAGATGAATTGCATGAAGCAAAATTCTTTACTAAGTTGGATCTTCACTCGGGATATCATCAAATCACAACGAGGTGGGAAGAAATTCCTTAAATAGTTTTTAGAACACATGAAGGTCATTATGAGTTTTCGGTTATGCCATTTGGACTTACTAATGCACCTTCAACATTTCAAAGCTAGATGAATTCTATTTTCAAGCCCTTCCTTAGAAAATTTGTATTAGTATTTTTTGATGACACATTAATCTACAACAAATCTTGGGAAGACCATGTACAACATGTTGACATAGTATTACAACTATTGGAAGAGCAACAATTGTATGCAAAGCCTTCCAAGTGTGCCTTTGAGGTACAAGAAGTGGAATATTCAGGTCATATTATATCTCATGAAGGTGTAAAAGTGGACCCTAACAAAATTAAAGCTATGAGGGAATGGTCGATTCCCAAAACCTTGAAGAAACTTAGAAGATTATTAGGGTTAACGAACTATTATCACAAGTTTGTCAAGAATTACGATCAAATAGCAACACCTCTAACAACATTATTAAAGAAGGAATCATTTTCTTGGATCGAAGAAGAAACCAAAACTTTTGAAAAACTTAAGGAGGCTATGTGTACTACTCTTGTCCTAGCCACATCGAACTTTAAAAAAACATTTATCATGGAGTGTGATGCCTCGGACCATGGAATTGGTGCAATTTTAATGCAAGAAGGAAGGCCCCTTGCATTTGAAAGCAACCAACTTAAAGGAAAAAACTTGGTCAAGCCCATTTATGAAAAAGAAATGCTAGCCACTATATGCAGTTTAGAAATGGAGCCCTTACTTAATATAAAGACACTTCAAAGTAAAAACAGATCATGATAGTTTGAAGTACTTCTTGGAGCAACAATTATCTTTAGAAGAGCAACAAAAATGGGTTACAAAGATGTTAGGTTATGACTTTGAAATTGTCTACAAAAAAGGAAAAGACAATGTTGTGGAAAATGCCCTTTCAAGGAAAGAAGAAGAAACATAAGGTTCACTATGTGTTATTTCTACTCCAGAATCTGACTCAGTAGAAGAAGCAAGGATAGGATGGAAGCAAGATCAAGAGGTATGAAAGATCATTAACAACTACGCGAGGACCCCAATTCATTAGACAATTTTGTATGGAAGAATGATTTCCTATGGTATCATGATCACCTATATTTATGTAAGAATTCCTAACTCAAACATAAGGTCTTTCTAGAAGTGGAATGATTTCCTATGGTATCATGATCACCTATATTTATGTAAGAATTCCTAACTCAAACATAAGGTCTTTCTAGAAGTGCACACTTCTTCTATAGGAGGACCTTCAAGATTCTTGAAAACATACCACAGGATCAAGAAGGATTTTTTATAAGAAGGTCTTAAAACTGATGTTCAAAAGTTTGTGTCTGAATGTTTAGTCTTCCAATGTAATAAGGGAGAAACAATGAAGACGTCGGGTCTCCTACAACCATTAGCTATACTTAGTCAACGCTGGGAAGAAGTTTCAATGGATTTTATTACATGTTTACCCAAATCTGAAGGAAAGACTGTCATCATGGTAGTAATGGATCGACTAACAAAGTATGCCCTTTTTTTCTCTCTTTATCACCCTTTTAAAGCAAGTACAATAGCCACAACATTCATGGAAACAATTCAAAAGCTACATGGAGTCCCTAAGATCATTGTAAGTGAAAGAGATCCAATTTCCACTAGAAAATTTTGGACTAAATTATTTTCTTGTTTGGGTATTCAATTGGCTCAAAGCTCATCTTACCACCCTCAATCTAATGGCCTAATTGAGATTGTGAATAAATGTCTAGAAGGATATCTTCATTGTTTTGCATCTGATAAACAAACACAATGGGTCAAGTGGTTTCCTTTGGCAGAATGGTGGTACGACACATCCTTCCATACTTCATAAAAAATGTTCCCAATTCCGACACTTTATGGATATCATCCTCCATCCATTACATCACCCTTGAAAGGGAATACAAAGGTTTAAGCAGTGGAGGACCACATAGGGAACCAACAAGAGGTTCTCAAACTATTAAAGGACAACTTGGTTATGGCACAAAATAGGATGAAACAACAACCAAATATACATCGTAGTGAAAGGGAATCTGAAGTGGGGAATTGGATATTTTTAAGGCTACAACCATATAAATAGATGTCCCTCAAGCAGCAAAATAAGGACACTAAATTAGCACCCAAATATTATGGCCTCATGTAAGGTGTTGCAAAGGATTATAAATATGACTTGCAAATTGGAGTTACCTCCATCTTCACATGTACATCCAGTCTTCCATGTTTCTTTCTTAAAGAATGTAATCAACAACAAGATCTTAGTCCAAACTATTTTACCAGAGATTGAAGAAGAAGGGAAAATCATACTAGAACCAGAAACAATACTTCAAATAAGGATTAAGCAACTGAGAAATCAAACAATCACGGAGTACCTCGTCAAATGGAAGAACCTACCAATGGAAGAGGAAACATGGGAATATGGGTTCTTCATGTATAAACACTTGTTTGAAGTGAAGGGGCATGTTAAGACCTAGACAAAGCCCCATTTTATGTGTAAAACCTCTTATTAATCCTTGGATATTGAATTATTACATTTACAGTATTATAATTGTATCTTAGCTAGAACCTTTCATGATACCCTTTCATTATAATTGTACCCTTTGTCTCTCTCACACACACACACCAAGGAGACCTCGTCTTAGGATAATCTTATATCATCTCATATTGTATTCAGAATTGGATATATTGTAAATAGAGGTTTCTCCCCCCTTGAAATGGACTGTATTCATTGACTTTTTATCATTTTTTAGGCATTGGATCATAACAAGGGTTCAAGGGAGAATTACCCATGTCTATTAATTCAACCCACTTCCTAAAATTACTATTGGTATCTGAACCTTCTAATTTCTGATTGAGTGTCCCCAAAGCCAATCATTGAATGCATGTAAGAGGGTGGGTGTGAGAATTCACATCCCATAGTTATTGGGAGCATGGGGATTGAGTACAATCAACTTGGGAAAGTGTATAAGTCAAGCAAGAAAACAAAGAGAGAAATATGTAAGGGCAGTTATAACAATTTTTAGACAGTGAATGTTTTTGCACGAACAACAAGCAGAGAGTAGAAAAGAAAAGCTTGGAGCTAGAGAAACCATGGAGGGTGAATTATGGAGCTTATTTGGACTAGAAGACTGAAGAGCCAGGTTGTTAGGCCTGAAGAGTGAACTCATGTGTGAGTTGCACTGTAATAGATTGTTGTTGTTTTCCTAGTAGTGAGCTCCCTTGAGTTTCCTAGAAGTGAGATTCCTAGTTAAATGTGCCAGAGAGACCTTAATAAATGATGGGATGCCCGATGGATTGAGAGTAGTGAAGGGGTACATTCCTTGGGTTGGGAAGGTCAAGAGGAAGAGAGCTGGTGGAAAATTGGGATAGCTATAGGAGAATACCAGTGGGTTGTAAGATTTTATGAGTTGTGAATGGACAGCGAGAGACCACCCTCATTTGTGGATTACTAGCCCCATCTTGGGGGTGACTTTTTGTTGATATTTGGAACAAAAAGTCTATGGTTGGGTGGAATGTCTGTCCCAAGCAGCTAGTTGTGCAACTATTTTAAAAGATAATTGTTTTATCTATTTTATGTCTTATATTTACGAGTTAAATTGTTTTACATCCACTCCGTGTTTAAAAAGGATTTATATGTTGTTATGTTGAGTTATTAAATTGCATTCATGTCATTTTTAGCATGTTGTAAATACATTTAATTAATGGTATCAGATAATGGTTAAATCTATATGTTTTCTTGTACTTGGTAAGCTACATGATTAGTTAGTAGAAAATTATAATTTTATGAGTATTTCGCACATAATGGACATCAACTGGTGTAACACCCTGTTTCCCCCAGTTTGTAAAAATAACTGGACTGGCCAAGAACTGTGGCAAACTCAGAAATGTGAATATGTGATGTGAATGGACCTTGTGGAAAAGGTCGATGAATGTGAATAATATTATGAATTTATATTGCAGGACTGTTGAGAGGGGATATGCTGAAAAAGAGACCACTATGGTTGCAGAAAGGCGGTGGAAGGCACCTAGAAAGGTGGTGTTAACTTCCACCGAAAATCAATACCGTATTTGGACTCCACTGGCCCGGAGAACCAAAAGCGGCCCGCTGGCCCCGAATTAAATGTCTCGCAAGCTGGTAGGTAGATGGCTCCTCAGGAGTTAATGAGGGATGGGGAGGTGAACCGCCCATAAGTAGAGCCGTCAGGCCTGACCAGCGCGAGGGAAATCACGCCGCACGCAACCTCGCAAGAGGATAAGGCGTGGGGGAGAAGCGATTGGGGGGCAGACGCGAGGGGAGAAAGAGAACTCTAGAGATATGCAGAGTGGGTGATAGCAGAGAGGAAGGAGAGTAACCTTTGCTCCTGGTCACTGGCAAACAGAGACACAGTCTCACAGCATCGTGGTCTCAGCTCGGGGGTGGCTAATGGTAAATCCGTTGGGAGTCGCTGAGCCTACGGTTGGGTGGAAACGAGCACCCCTCTCAGCAGTTGCATAACCCCTGGTGTTACTTTCTGATAAGTGTTTTGCCTTTGGCATCTTGAAATATATGTATGCTGACATTTATGATCATAAGCTATGAAATTGTGAATGATTTCATTATAAGAATGTCTGTATGATGTTTTGATCAGTACTGGTAGTTGTATGTTTATAATGGAAAGACTACGTGTGGCTTATGTTCTCTTAAATCGTTATTTATATGCATACTGATCTAATTCAGACTTCACGCCTGGTTCTCGGGAGAGAGATGCCCTTATCTGCCTCAGATAGTACCCTAGGTAAACCTCCCCATAGAGATACCCTTCTTGAAAAAGCCCATCGAGAACCTGGAAAAAGGACGTGAAGGCGCAAGGCCTTAAGAAATCCCTAATAAGTATCGAATCGATGGACGAGATCCCATCGGAAGATCGGTGGTCACTCACGGCCATCAGATCGGAAGAAGAAACTGAAGTGTTAAGTGCCTTAACCTTGAATAGGTGTTGATCAACGGACGAGATCCCATCGGGAAATCTGTGGTCACCCATGACCGTTAGATTGGTAGGAGAAAGTAGGGGGTTAAATGCCTTACCACTTTGTCTTTCTGTGTCTTTGTGGGTAGCGAAGAGATCAGGATTGTAGATCCCCAAGGTCCATGAGAACATCTGGATCATTGATTTTTCCACGTCCAGGAAGTCGTGGGAGAATGCACAAGTTAGGAACTTGTCTGAGCCGTCAGATCTCGGCTAGAAAACCTGACAGTTGTTGGATCTGTCAGGAGATACCTGAGGGTTAAAACCCCAGTGAATAGGGGCGAAAGCCCCGAAGTATATTCGGGTCATCTGATTAAAGGAGGCCACGTGTCGTGAGATTTCCCATTTCGGGAAATCGGGAGTTGAGAACTCAGGAGTTCTAGTGACGAGAGATCGGGATGTTCCATGGTGGAAACCCCAAAGCAGTCATAGACCGACCGATTTCAGGAGGCTACGTGTTGAGAGATTACCCGTTTCGGGAATTCGAGGATCGGGGATTCGGGAGTTCCGTTGACAAAAGGTCGGGCTCTCGCCTTGATAAATCCCGACGGAAGAGAGAGTGTGGTCATGTGGGAAGAGGTCATATTGACCAAGGCATAACCCAAGGGGCTAATTACCGATTTAGGCTTGTTTGGCACTTCGGCGTTTCGACACTCGGGATACCAAAGGGCATGTTCCATCATGCTCTCAAACCCCGAAATCCAGACTTATAAATATCGAGATGTTAGCATGTGGTTAAGTCCCGATGAACGGACGAGATTCTTTCAGAGGATCTCAGGGTTTATAACAACCGTTAGATGTGAGGAAGAGATGTCAACTTTAAGTTGGGGTGTGAATGCGCCTTAGGGTAAGTGGCGAGAAGCTTTGGATGACCAAAGTCCACCCGCCCAGATCTACGGCTGAGGCTTCATTCCAGAGCCCCCTTGCCATCCATTCTGCCTTTAATGGGGGGGGGGGTCCAGAATGGTGTGGCGTGTGAAGTGGGACCCGTCTCCTATCACGTCGCCCACCGTGTCGTGTTTCCCTCTTGCCATCTATACTCCACTCAACCGCGCGACAGGACCCGTTCCTATTGGCCATTCGCTAACCCTATTGGGATTCGTCCTTGTTGGCCAGTCGCTAGCCCTATCAGGGTTCGACGATTGCAAAGTTGAACGATTCGACATCCCTGTGGCGCCGAGGCACGAAATACAAAGAGGCATCATGATTGTTTGACCTATGATCACGACCCGCGATCACATGGGAGCAGAGAGAGAGAAAGAGCTAGCTTATGCTAGGCCTCCGTAGATATTTCAGGGGCTCTGATTCTGCAGAAATCAACGAAAACTTGATTACGGTAGTGGGTGTGTTACAAAGTGGTATCAGAGCATGGTGACAACACTCGACCTGATTGGGCTCATGAACGAGTTGCACATAAGCTCCGTTCGAAGCACTCCTAAGAGGAGTAACCCCCTAACTTAACTCTCTTATCCAGGATCAAAACTTGGAAACGAGAACCCGACTGTGTATGCATGTGAAAGAGTTATGAATTTATGCACAGTTATAAAAATGTATCTAACTCTTGACTAATAACCAGCGCTTGTCTTTTCACCCAAGCGGACGATCAACCGCGGGACTTTACAGATGCAGAGAATGGTGACTCACCAAGAGATGGGAGAAGGCTCCCACAATAGAGACAAAGAGTCTGACGAAAGAAGAGCAATAGGAACCCCTCCATATCTAGCTAAGACTGTGAGGAGTCTCATGGTTGAATTGCAATGCTACAAGGCCGACAATGAAAGGATGATGAAAGAACAAGAAAAACAAACTGAAATTAATGCAGTTTTACTGCAGAGCTTATCCGACCTACCGTGACAAATGCAGCATGAACCCGAGATGCAGAAACATGGTCATATAAGTGGCCATACTGAGAGGAGCACCTCAAGGAAGGTCCACCCCAGAGGTAAGGGACCAGTGCCAGATGATTCCTCTGAGAAGGAAGCTGGTGATTCAGAAGGCTCTTCCAGTAGCAGGACCAGTTCCTATTCTCGAAGAAAACAGAAGAAGCAAAAGACTTCCAAGGGTCATAAATTTGAGGAATTCAGAAAGGCCAAACCTCCCTCCTTCGACAGTGAGATAAAGAAGGGAGAGGAAGCAGAGACCTGGCTACTTGGACTGAAGAAATATTTCAGAGTCCATGATTTTTCAGAGAATTTGAAGGCCCGAGTGGCCACTTTCAATCTGAACGAAAAAGCTTCCATCTGGTGGGAAGATCTTAAGAATATGAAAGGGGTCCGCGAGGAG
>ML783340.1:243905-278596 GCA_009831015.1 Picea engelmannii | reverse complement strand
AATGGGAAACCATCTCCATGGATTTTATCACTGGATTGCCAACTTCAACCAAACAGAATGACGCCATTATGGTAGTGGTGGATAAATTGAGCAAGTCTGCTCATTTCATCCCCGTCAAATCAACCTGCAAGGCGATAGATATCGCCCAGGTATTCACGAAAGAGGTATTCAGACTGCACAGTATGCCGAAAGAGATAGTGTCTGACAGAGACACAAAATTTACTTCCAATTTTTGGAAATCATTGATGGCTGGTTTAGAAACCAAATTGTTGTTTAGCACCGCCTATCACCCTCAAACCGACGGACAGACAGAAAGAGTAAATAAAATATTGGAGGATATGTTAAGGATGCATGTAATGCATCAACCTAGAAAATGGGAAGATTACCAGCCATTGGTAGAATTTGCCTACAACAACGGCTACCAAGCATCCTTAAAGATGAGTCCCTTCGAGGTCCTCTATGGTAGGTCGTGTAATACTCCAGTCAGCTAGAGTAACCCTGTAAATAGGATTTCTTTTGGACCCGATATGTTGAAAGAAATGGAACAACAAGTGACTCAGATAAAACAAAATCTGAAGGTCGCTCAGAACCGACAAAAAAGTTATGCCGACCAAAAGAGAACTCCAAGAGAGTTCAAAATGGGAGACCATGTATATCTCAGAATTAAGCCCAGAAGGAGTTCCTTGAAAATGGGAGCTTGTGCCAAGTTGGCACCCCGGTATTGTGGACCCTTTGAGGTTCTAGATAGAGTGGGACCTGTAGCCTATCGACTAGCACTTCCTCCCACAGTAAAAGCACATATTGTTTTCCATGTTTCATTATTGAAGAAATATGTACATGATGCTAATCATATAATTGACTGGTCTGTGATCCAGGTGGAACCGGAGGGAGAATTTCTACCATAACCCTAATGCATATTGGATAGAAAGGAAACCCCGCTCCGGAACCAAACCATTACACAGGTCAAGGTGAAGTGGAAACATTTTGGCCCAGATACATGGGAAATGGAGGATGCCATGGAACAAGCATATCCGATTTTGTTTGCATCCGAACATGCATGACATGTTGATAGATAGAACATCAAGGATGACGTTCGTTTAAGGGGGAGGGAATTGTAACACCATGTTTCCCCCAATTTGTAAAAATAACTAGACTGGCCAAGAACTGTGGCAAACTCAGAAATGTGAATATGTGATGTGAATGGACCTCGTGGAAAAGGTCAATGAATGGGAATAATATTATGAATTTATATTGCAGGACTGCTGAGAGGGGATATGCTTAAAAAGAGACCACGATGGCTGCAGAAAGGTGGTGGAAGGCACCTGGAAAGGTGGCATTAACTTCCACCGAAAATCAATATCGTATTTGGACTCCAGTGGCCCGGAGAACCAAAAGCGGCTCGCTGGCCCCGAATTAAATGTCTCGCAGGCTGGTAGGTAGATGGCTCCTTAGGAGTTAATGAGGGATGGGGAGGTGAACCGCCCATCCATAGAGCCGTCAGGCCCGACCAACACGAGGGAAATCACGCCACATGCAACCTTGAAAGAGGATAAGGCGTGGGGGAGAAGCGATTGGGGGGAAGACGCGAGGGGAGAAAGAGAACTTTGGCGATATGCAGAGTGGGTGATAGCAGAGAGGAAGGAGAGTAACCTTCGCTCCTGGTCACTGGCAAACAGAGACGCGGTCTCACAACATCGTGGTCTCAGATCGGGGGTGGCTAGTGGTAAATCCTCTGGGAGTCATTGAGCCTACGGTTGGGTGGAAATGAGCACCCCTCTCAGTAGTTGCATAACCCCTGGTGTTACTTTCTGATAAGTATTTTTCCTTTGGCATCTTGAGATATATGTATGCTGACATTTATGATCATAAGCTGTGAAATTGTGAATGATTTCATTATAAGAATGTCTGTATGATGTTTTGATCAGTACTGGTAGTTGTATGTTTATAATGGAAAGACTATGTGTGGCTTATGTTCTCTTAAATCGTTATTTATATGCATACTGATCTAATTTAGACTTCACGCCTGGTTCTCGGGAGAGAGATACCCTTATCTGCCTCAGATAGTACCCTGGGTAAACCTCCCCATAGAGATACCCTTCTTGAAAAAGCCCATCGAGAGCCTGGAAAAAGGACGTGAAGGCGCAAGGCCTTAAGAAATCCCTGATAAGTATCGAATCGATGGACGAGATCCCATCGGGAGATCGGTGGTCACTCACGGCCATCAGATCGGAAGAAGAAACTGAAGTGTTAAGCGCCTTAACCCTGAATAGGTGTTGATCGACGGATGAGATCCCGTCGGGAAATCTGTGGTCACCCATGACCGTTAGATTGGTAGGAGAAAGTAGGGGGTTAAATGCCTTACCACTTTGTCTTTCTGTGTCTTCGTGAGTAGCAAAGAGATCGGGATCGTAGATCCCCAAGGTCCATGAGAACATCTGGACCGTTGATTTTTCCACGTCCAGGAAGTCATGGGAGAATGCACAAGTTAGGAACCTGTCTGAGCCATCAGATCTTGGCTGGAAAACTCGACAGTCGTTGGATCTGTCAGGAGATACCCGAGGGTTAAACCCCCAGTGAATAGGGGCGAAAGCCCCAAAGTAGATTCAGGTCGTCTGATTAAAGGAGGCCACGTGTCGTGAGATTTCCCATTTCAGGAAATCGAGAGTCGGGAACTCGGGAGTTCTGGTGACAAGAGATCGGGATGTTCCACGGTGGAAACCCCGAAGCAGTCGTAGACTGACCGATTTCGGGAGGCTACATGTTGAGAGATTACCCGTTTCGGGAATTTGAGGATCGGGGATTCGGGAGTTCCGTTGACAAGAGCTCGGGCTCTCGCCTTGATAAATCCCGACAGAAGAGAGAGTGTGGTCATGTGGGAAGAGGTCATATTGACCAAGGCATAACCCAAGGGGCTAATCACCGATTTAGGCTTGTTTGGCACTTCGGCGTTTCGGCACTCGGGATATCGAAGGGCATGTTCCCTCGTGCTCTCAAACCCCAAAATCCAGACTTATAAATATCGAGATGTTAGCATGTGGTTGGTAACATGGTCAATTTTTTCCCTATGTGCAAAAGTGTCCCTGTTTCTTTGACCACGATCTTCCATGACAATGAATAATTCTCAAAGGCCATGACTTATTTGGATAGTCCTTGGGATGACCTCCACCTTTGTTCTCCTATAGACTTCCTTCCTAGCCCTAAATGTTTTACTAGCATGACCTTAGACTCTATTTCCTTTGGTGATATTGATCGATATGATTCCTCTATGCCAACTCCATGTCTTGCACTTGAAAAGGATACATTGGCCCAATTCACCACAACAATGACTATTGATTTTCCTATTGATCAAGATGTTGTCAAATAGTTCAAGGTCATGAAGACTTTCATGAATTTTATAGCTCATACAAAATCTAATGAAACTTATTAGCTATTGTTTTGTTGGTGTAGTAACTTGAAATATAAATTTTGGCACCTTTGGATCTCCTTTTATAACCTTACACCTGATCCCTTTTCCAGACAAATTTACCATAAGATATGATGCTAGCATGCTATCCCAATTTGCTTCTTCATTTTTTCTATGCAATGTTCAACCACAAAACCTTCCTACAACAGGTTGCCCTAGTGTAGTACCACTTTTCCTTTTGACTCCGATCTCGAGATTTTTCCATAGGACCGAGAGCCCTTATAGGTTGAGTTTGCATTATGAGCCACATTCTCCTTTCTCATCTATTTTTGGCCATTCCCACAAGGGTTCTTATCATTTTTTAGTTTTTTACTATCATGCATTGTTTATTGCTCGCTTGTATCTATTTCTTGTTGCTTTTTTCTTTTGTTCTTCCATCTACATGTAAACCATCACCATTAGAAGAGAGGTCGGTGCTTAGGTATTCACTGAGAACTATGTATTTGGTTCCTTGTTCGTTTTCAAACACATGCTCCTTCACACATTTAGGAATGTGTTTGTTTGTAACATGGGAACTCACCTCTTCTATTGATTCTCCCATTCTTCGAATAACAAAAAAAAATTAAAATTAAAATCATAAAACAAACAAACTTGAGGGAAAGAAATGAGCTATTACAAGTTAGGGTTTTTTCACAATTTGTTAACACCTCACGAGTCTTATTTGGGTAGCCATTAGTGTCACCCTTGACCAGAGAATCTACATAGAGTATCGACTCATGTCCTTTCACTTAGATAACAAAGTCATTAAGTTTTGTGTAGCCTACTTTGCCTGTCGAAATTGAAATTATGGTCACCCTATTTTCCTATCATCACTCACTCACCATTTCACATTTGGTTGAGTCATTCCCCCATGGTTTCCTTTGAAGTGGTTGTTGGCCACCTCAAATTTTACCTTATTTCTCCATATCAAGGGATTTTATGCATCATGCTTCTCATGTGTGGCCAATTCCATTGAGTCAAATCTATGTCTAAATATTCATCATATATATTTCACATCTTATTGGTTGAAGGGATTAATCATTTCTTTTATTCAAAAAAAAAACTCTTATAAACCCCAACACATTTGCTATGGGCATTTGATCTAGAGGCTTAGTAGCATGGTTTCCACTTTCCTCACTGGTTGATTTCCTCATAATTAGCAGTGGATTATCATCATTGGTCCCTGACCAAATGCTTCCTTTCAATGTTTGAGTTCAGATCATTTACTCACAATATGGGAAACATACTTGTGCCTTGGTGCCCATTTTCATTCTCGGTGGCTTGCCTTAGATCAAGCTGGAATTTTCATCATTTATTTTTGACTAGATGGTTTCTCCCATGTTTGAATTCAACTCATTACTGTGTGTGGGAATCATACTCAATGATGTCAATGCTCTAGATTCAGTTTAAGACCATGGATATTTATGGTTCCTTTCAACCATTATTGGAGCCTTAATTTGGAGCTCTTTTAAACCATAAATTGAGTTCCTTGTGTTTGTATAAGCCCCTTTTCAACTACATCTCTTCATCTTCTTCGAGTTTGTGTCATCCACCTTCATGGCATTATAGGATGTCTTAGTGATGTATTGAGATATTGATATATGATGGCATGAACTTCCCATTTTGTTTAACCATGATCCACTCATGCGTTCTACTTGACTTGATCCAAGCATGACAATGGGAATGCCTTGCTCATGAAATAAAGGATGATTATATTGCCTATTGTTGTATTTATAGGTAGTATCCTTATCCTCTATCTAGCATGTGACTTCCTCTCTAGGCTATTGAAATTCCATTTTGATGATGGAAAAACATATTGTATTTTGACCATGTGATGGTCTACAAATCTCATAAACTTGGGGGAATTTGTTATTAATGGACTCTATCTCACATGTTCCAAGTAGTCCCAACCCTAAAGTGCATTACCACATGGCGTATTTGGTATAGGGGTACCAGATTGACCCAAAACTTTAGAAAATTATCACATTTTTCATGGTCACACAAAACGATGCCTATATCTCCTTGAAAGTATCAATAAAAATGATCATATTGGTCCATTTATAGCACTACCCCTATTGACAGGATCAAACTCGATCACAACATGCTCATGATTTTGTTAAACTCAATCACTTCATGCAGGGCACCCAAAACATGTTTTTTTTGTTTTGAATATATAGTACATGGAACTATTCTTCATGTAAAACCCTTATAAGAACCAAGAAGACTATAAAAGAACTCATTCACATGGGGTTAAAGGTTGAATCTTATTATTTGGATAAACACTGCAACAAACTTATGATGGTTTTATTCTTCTTCTCATGCAAAGGAATGCCCAATTTTCATCTTTGTTTATAACTCCCCAATTTACTTGTGGAGGATTGAGAGGAAGCCATTGGAAACCATTAGACTAGACAGAGCCTCAAGGGAACGAACCGCAAAGAAAAAGAACTTGGAACTCGAGCATGTATTTATCTTTCCCAATCTAATTATGCATGTGACCTTCCTTTTTTCTTTCATATGATGATTGTAAACCAACCCCATCTCCCTTCTAGTCTATAGTTAAACTTTTTGCTACATGCACCTCACCCAAAGTGGACACCACTTTATACCATTAATTAGTTGGTAGACTTTTCTATCTTACTCATACGCTCCTTAACATATCCTTTGTTGTTTGCTACATGAAAGAACCACATGAAATCCATTGGAAATTAGCAAATGGATACTTCACTATATATGGTGTACTATATATCAACTTGGCATACAATACAGTTTAAGGGAACTCCTGTGTTAATTGAATTCATAGATTTTTATTGCACCAGTGACCTTGATGATCAAAAGTTTACTACAGGTTATGTCTTAAACCTTGGTTCTGAGCCTGCCTCTTAGGCTTGCAAGAAACAAAATTCCCTTTCTATTTCTTCCATAGAAGCAAAGTATTGAGAAAAAATTCATCAAGTCAAGAAGTTGTTTGGCTTAGAGAGATCCTTTTAGAGTTTGGATTCAATTAGGAATATTTGACCACTCCCTGGTGTGAAAGTCAAAGTTCCATTCAACTTGCTAAGGAGCATGTTCAACATCAACACAAAAAACACACTAGGTTACACATGCACTTCAATTAGAAGCTTCTTTAGAAGCACACCTTTAAAGTGCTCTATTATTATACATATGATCAAGTTGTTGACATTTTCATGAAGTCTCTCGTAGTAACGAAGTTCATAAAACTTCAATATAAGTTCAAGTGTTCAAGAAGTTGTTAATAACGGGGGATATGATTTAGTGTCTCCTTCCTTTTCCTTTTGTCACATTGTAAACCCTTCAATCCCATCCCAAGTTTTTCATAAGGGGGTTTGTTAAGATATTTAAACACCGTGAGTTACTTAAGGTCAAATTGGTCTAATGTAATATAAGGATAAAGTGTGTTTCCTTTGTGTGATTTTTTACTTTAGTAACTCGATGGTCACAATCATGTCCTACACATGAGTGATATGACAATTCAAGCATCTTCTTGATCTTAATGACACTCTATTTATGACTTAATAATCAATTAGTCCACTATATCTATTAAAGTGCATGGACGATCATTTGTCGATGATTGATATTAAGAATGTTCATGTGATCTATTTA
This sequence comes from Picea engelmannii, assembly GCA_009831015.1. Classification (NCBI taxonomy): domain Eukaryota; kingdom Viridiplantae; phylum Streptophyta; class Pinopsida; order Pinales; family Pinaceae; genus Picea; species Picea engelmannii. Next base: position 271,530 of record ML783340.1, on the reverse strand, counting down.
CTTTTTGCATTAATATATTTCCTAAAGTGGCTATGTTGGCATGGATCATGGACTATTTTCCTCTTTGAGGGTTTTAACCATGTAAAACACTGGTGTACTCATCATTTTTTTATGTGCGTTGGTGCTTGTCTTAAGGTGTTCGTGTGTGGATATACCCTATTTTTTCAAACACAAACAATCCCAAAGTAGGCAAGAGGCTATGGAGAGACATGCTTAAATTATGGGGCATTGTTCAAACCTGGCATCAACAATGAAGTATACTAACCTTGGAATAAGTTGTTCCCCGCCTCCCATAAGAGGCACAAAAAAAATTCACACTGCTGCTCACAAAAAAAAATATAATTGCATCAAAATACAACCCACATGTGGTTGACATTCATACGGCCCAACACTAAATGGTAAAACCTCAATCCCACACACGAGTTTCTCATGAAAAACATGTTTGAATTTGACTTAGCCAAATGAAGGACAATGGACAACTAGAAGGAAAACCAAAATGAGTGTAGGAACAACTAAGAGTAGGATTCATAGAGCACAATTAAGGCCACTTCAATCTCCACCTTTGTGCTAAGTACTTCCAACTAAAAATCCAACAACAAATTGACATTATGTAATTTTGATGTTAAACCTCAAACCCGTTCTCATTTTGGATCGCCAATTTAATATGAATTAAATTTGAAACCCACAAAGGAAGAGAGCTATGAACCTTTTGCACCATGCATAATACATAACAAGGAACAATCTAATCCCAATGTAAATAGAGAACACACCATTGTAAATACCCAAACCACACCTCCAAGTTCCATTAATCAATTGCAACCAATAAATGGCAACAAACAAAATGAAATTAAACCCCATATTCTCCAATATGACAGTAGATCAACAATGCATACATGTATACAATTCTTTCCACTATCGCCACCTAGATTCAAACAACATTTTAAAAGAGATCAAGCTCAAGGAAAAATAATCTAAAATGAAGAGCAACTACCAATACATATTGCCTTGCTCAGGAGATTCAAGGACCCCCCCCCCCCCCATCATTTTAACAATAAAGAAAGAAAAAAAGGGCATCACAATAGAAATGAACCACCAAAAAACCACTATATCTATCACCCACACACCCTTTGAGTGTGCTATAACAACTATCAACACAATAGGATTGGTAGACACTGCACACAAATTGTTAAAGATCGAGCTTGCTACATGAAACAGTGAAAGAAAATACAAAACTTAGAAGGAAAAGTAACAAGCAAATCAAGAAGAATGGGAAAGTAACAATTGAATTAAAAGGAAAGGACATAGAACTAAAAACAACAATGGACGAAAGAAAGTATGTAGACAAGGAAATAGAAAAAACAAGAAAAGGCAGAGAGTGGGTAGGGAAAGAAATTGCAAAAAAAGATACAAAATTGTTGGAATTATCTCACAAGAAGATTACGATGAACCTCCAAATTGAATCATTGCACAACATTGTACAAAGAAATCGATTCATCACATGAAATCCTTGGGCAAACTAAGGATGCAAGAAGAGAAGGAACGATCCAAAAATTTGGTAACTAAGTGAGGAAGGGATAAACATAATGAGAAAGAGATGGTGGGGAGAAAATTTGTAGTAGACCATGTTTATAAAATGGCGATCCATAGTAGAGTATGAACTTTCAAGGACAATTTTCAATGTTTCGCGAATTCGATCCTTACAAATTAATATAAGAATATGCCATGGAAGAGTGGATAGTAACAATTGGAAGAGTTAAGTGACTCCAACTTGATCTATCATCCATAAATAGTTGTTGCTACTATGGTGAGATAAAAATTAAACATATGAAGCATTCCTCGATGTAATTAAAAACTCTCAATATCATCACAAATCCTACAATCGAGGTTTTGATTTTAGTTGAATTCCAATAAACATATAACAATCTAGTAAAAAAACACATGATATAATGATTTTATGATTGGATTTATAATTATTTAACCTATTACACTTGGACATGAACAATGTGATTCTCCTTGAATAGCTAGACCCATAGAATTATTCATATATCACATAATAATTATCTTGAATCCCTTTAAAATGTGGCTAGGAATATTTTTAAAAAACCCTTCAAATATGGTATGAATGTCAATAAAGGAAGAAAGCACTTGCTTCAATGTGATATCTACAAAAACCCTTTAAAATGTGGCCAGGAATATTTTTAAAAAACCCTTCAAATATGGTATTAATATCAATAAAGGAAGAAAGCACTTGCTTAAGTGTGATATCTACAAAATATGATGCGCATAAGTGATTTCCAACCTAAGTGCTCGTCAAAATGCTCAAACTAAAAAAACATTTAGTTTAACTACAGATAGGGCTTGTTCATCCCAAGCATTAATATTGATTTCTTAATATAACTATAGTTTGGACTTGTTCATCATATTTTGCTTCAGATCTCCAATCCATCAATGTGTGTTGTTCTAAGATCCAAGGAATCCAAGGAAGTGCCCTTGGGGTTTTTCTTTGTTTCTTAGTTATATACGGAGGTATGCATTATATTATGAGATCTTCATGGAATTTCATATGCTTGGTACTCATTCTCATTTCTTTTATGGGGAGTGTTATTCATGGTTTTCATTTTTCTAATATTTATATCGAGGTTATATATTAAATGGGTACTACTTTTCTTTACAATCTATTTGTAAATTTGCAGTGAAAGAAATTATTACTACTATGTTTTAGGTTTTTAGGGATGATTATTTTTCAAGGTTATATATTAATGGTACTACTTTTCTTTACAATCTATTTGTAAATTTGTAATAAAATAAATTATTACTACTATGTTTTAGGTTCTTAGGGATGATTATCTTCCATCACTAAAAGTAAAAATAGGAGTGGTTTCAGACATAATAGTTGCCAAAGAAAAACCATTGTCAAAAGTATCATTGTAAAAAAAGGGTTATTATGATAGTTTAATAACCATTGCCTAAAAGAGTTTTTCATTGGTTTTAAGTAGTCATCAAAGTCATTTATAATAGTGATTCAAAACTATCACCAAAGGCACTTTTGGAGGTGATTCAAAAATGTAGCCTAAAGTGACATTTGCGATGGGGGAGGAGGAATACATATAGCAAATTATTATTGTTGATTTATGCAAATGACATGTCATGTTATGTTATTGGCAAAGTATAAAGATAGTCTCCAAATACATCTTTATGCCCTAAACAAATTTGGTAGTTACTATGAAATGAAAATTAATTAAACAAAACAAAGGTAATGGTAATATGTGGTCAGGACATATATTTCCATCACATTAATCAGGAGTTGTTTAAACGTTCTATGTTTTGGCCCTTTTTGCTGGAATCCAACGACATAAATCTAGACGAAATCGTAATTTTTGTTGTTTAAAATGCATTTCTGAATGCATAAATGTATTCAATGTGATGAAAAACCCTCGGGGCACTCGAATTATACAAACTTGACCACTTAAACCTTTGTATCCAATAGAGGAGGTTGGATACAAAGGTTTTTGTGCAAGTTTTAACGATTGTTCCATATAACTAAAACATTTGGGCAAGTGGAGGTTGTAGCAGATGTTTTTTTTTAGTGTTGCTTTTATCGTCAAAACGCATCAGTGCGCTCTTACATAAAACGCCTCGGTGCATACCTAAAACTAAAACGCACTGGAGAGACCTTACATAAAATGTCTTGGCATGTACATAAAACTAAAAACGCATCTGAGTGCCTAACATAAATGCCCCGGTGTGTACATAAAACGAAAAGGCACCAATGTGCCATTACATAAAATGCTCCAGTGCGTACATCAAATGAAAATGTGTCAGTGCGCCATTATATAAAATACCTTGATGCGTACATAAAACAAAAACGCACCGGTGTGTTTATAGTTATGATGCCTCAGATTCCCATTTTGTTGTATGCAACACCAACGCACTTTTATTTTATGTCTATCATGGTGCTTGTATAATTCGTACGTGTTGGTGCTTGTATTACCTTGTGCACTAAAAGGTACCGAAATTTCGAATATTCGAGGTGAGATGTCGATGTCTTTCTTTGTTTCGAAGCATCGATACTTATATTACATAAAAAGCACCGATGCACTTATTATACCTTCCTCCGGTAGGATATATAGCAATCGATAGCTAATCAAAGACAATTGACTTAAATTAAATTTTTTAAGATTTCAAAAGTTTTTATAAAGTTGCAGATAAATTTTGTATTAAATTGAATTTTTGCAAAATAAAAAAATATTTTTCAATTTTTTAAAATCATTATTAATGATTTTTGATTGGTGAAAACCATTGATGTGACTAATTTCCCCTGCTTAGACGTGACATTTACAATAAAAATAATAATACAAAAATACAAAAATTAAAAAAATACTTAAAATTGACATGTGGTCCTTAGTTACTACAGCGCTGTTATGCGTACTTGTATAGCTCTGCTATGCGTACTTTTATTTAAAGCATCGATGTTTTTATTATATTTAGAAAATCAATGCATATTTATCACATGCCCATTGTAAAATTCTAAAACAATATATGTTATTGTACGTTATATGTATCGGTGCTTCAATATGCTTACTATGCATCGATGTGTATAACCCCTTAAATAACACCAATTTATATATTATATCACGCACCATTTTGTGAGTTCATAAAAATGCACCGATATGTATACATTTTAATTAATTGTTTTTTTTTACAAATATTTTTAATAATAATATTGTTTTTTATATTCCTGTTATTGGATTTTAATATAATGATTGCATTAATGTGTTATCCAATGGATTACACCTCTGTTATTTGCAACAATGTAAATCATTCACATATTAATTAATCAACAACGCAACATTTTACAACATTTGACAATGCAATACAATAAGAAATACATTTTATTATATATGAATAAGAGACCCATGGTCATACAAAATGGGACAATGTAAAGTTCTACAATAATCAAAATGGAACCAATTATGTCCACTACATTAAGCAAAATCCTCGAATTTTACAGAAAAATATTCCAAAACATACTTGCAGTAACATTCAATTACATTGATTGTCATTCATCACTTGAATTGGTGTCATTGCTCAAGTTGCATGCATCACTCATTTCTTGATCTGTTGTAGGCGATATTGTACTTTGTTATTTAAACAAATGTTTTCTTGCTCGATTTGTTTTTGACGTTCCAACTATTCATGTGCCATCTATGAACATAGAAATAAAGTGTAATATGCAAATCTCCATTGATAATATAGTAAAATATACATGATTGTGTAAATGAAAAAGCATACCATAGCAACGAGTGATTCATAAACCATACACATGCTTTCAAAGCTCTGCCTCATGTCATGTGCCAAAAGATCTTATGTTGGCTCCTCTCTATACTTTGTTTCTTACATGTTTAATTCACCTTGACAAAGCATAGTCGATATAATTAATATAAATCTTTCTTATTGTTCCATTAATTATAAAACATGAGAAGTTAAACAACATAGCTACTTACAAATTGTTTAATTAAATCTTGATACTTCAACATATACTCAAAACCCTCACTTAACCCAATGTTGATCAATTGTTAGGTTGGCTCTTCTTTGTATGTTAGCACCTATTAGAAGACACTCCATGGACAAGTGTAGATTAATTATTTAAATATAAATATTACAACAACTATTAAATCTTAAATAACATCGGAAATGTAAGTACTCACAAACTTTGCGATCAACCCTTTTCTTCCTTGTCTTATGTGAGGATTGAGTTCCATTTATTTTCTTTTCTACAACAAAACAATTAAAAATTAGTATTTAATATGATAAATAAATTCGATGTACATAAAATAATAAATGAATGATTAGATACCTTTGATGCACATTATTGTTGGGATGCATCATCTTGTGATGCAATTATGTTCATTTCTTTTACCATCTCCTTGTACACTTTTTTGGACATCCCTACCGTCATGTATTGACTTTCCCCTTGTTTGTTGCTTGGAATTTTCATATTTTCTTTTCTACAACAAAACAATTAAAAATTAGTATTTAATATGATAAATAAATTCGATGTACATAAAATAATAAATTAATGATTAGATACCTTTGATGCACATTATTGTTGGGATGCATCATCTTGTGATGCAATTATGTTCATTTCTTTTACCATCTCCTTGTACACTTTTTTGGACATCCCTACCGTCATGTATTGAGTTTCCCCTTGTTTGTTGCTTGGAATTTTCATAATCTTCTTGAAAAATGAAAAAACATTATATATATATATATATATATATTAATGGACATGAAAGTAATTATAGAAAAACAAATTAATTTGGTAATTATTGGAACATATTATAGAAAAACATGTTTAGTAATAATACATTTTATATGATTCTTTTTTGTTATTGTAAGTTTTTGTTATTGAAGTCTAACGGGTCTCATTGACAATAACTTTAGAAACCCTTCCTGTAGTGTACGTATAAACTGATTCTTAGAATCATTGGATTGATTTTTGTATTGTAAGTGGAAAGTACGTCTATACGTTCTTTCTACTATATCCCTCAAAACTATGTATAACAATTTGGCCCTCTCATTAACTTCAAGCACCACTCTAGATGAACTAATAACGAAGCTGTCATCATCATTTACATAGTTAAGATTTTTTGTCCTCTTAGAACGAGATTCCATTCCCTTGCTATTGGTCTTTGCATAACATTCAAAAAAATGTGAAATCAAGTGTTTAAAACTTGTTAGCCATTAATGTTAAGAAATTCATTTTTAGTAAAAAGTCAAAAAAAACTTAATAATGTTCACCTTTTGATCCACATGTTTCCTCTCTTTCCAACATTTCCATAAATCTTTTACACTCTTTTGAACTCTGATGCAGGAGCATCTTGCTCTCATAAAAAAACTTCAAAGTGTTAATCAAACCTTAGGGTCTTGATATTTCCCAAGGGAGTGGGTTCATTGTAAAAACATTGTGAAGGCTAGAATTTGCAAAGTTAGTTTAGAAGGTTCTAGGTTAATGAGGTGTTAGTAAAATTCACGTGTTATTAGAATAGAGTGAAGAGTGGCAAGGAGAGATGAATCATTGTAACTGAATATGTACTAGGTGGCATAATTCGGTGGAGTCTTAGCATATCTTAAATATCGAGTCATCAAAGTGATAGAGTCAAATATCTATTTTAGGAGTTAGTTACAGGTTTATAGGGATTAGTTATGTTGACATGGCAACATTAAATCCAAGCATAAATGCAAGCTGCAAGAGCATTTTCGAGGTTAGCTAGCCCTAGTTAGTTTTCCCAGTTCATGGGAAAGGTTGAGTTGATTGGCCTTAGGGTCAATCTGTAAGTTTATATGTTGAGCATGAACAATTTTGTTTGATTATTGGAAGAAAGAGCGAGCTTTTGCTAAAAAACAAAGGGCAATCATAATGATTTCATATCGTTGTGTCAAAGAACCCAAACAACGTATTGCACTACAAAATCTTCTTGTAGCGAAATAGGAGAGACAGCCAAATGATTGCACTACCAAATCTTTCTGTTGTGCAAGTCAAAACTTGGAAATGTCTTATTGTTTTAACTATTTACAGGTTGAAAGTTGTGTAGGAAGAACAATGAAGGCATAGAGTGTCATTGAGATTTGAAATGATCTAAGAGTGAGGGACCTGTGTGCTGGGTGTGCATCATTTTATGGTATTAGAGCATGCATGCTCTTTGGAAAATAAAATTAAAGCAACAAAGTTCTTTTGAAAGAACAAGGATAATTCTACAAAGGAATAGTTGTAGATTTTGTGTTGCAGTTCCATTAGTTAGTTGAGCAGATCTATAAAAGTTTGGATGTGTTACATTATGTACAGTGAGGAAAACAGACAAGTAGAGAGCTTGTAGAGGCTGCAATAGAGGATTGCAACAAGAAGGCAGTTTGACCAAAGCTACAAAGCAGTGAAGAATGCTTGAGGAAATGGTAAGTGTATTGGCCTATTTGTTTTGATTTTGATAAGGGTTTGTTTGCCTTTGATGAGGTAACAACATAAGTAAATTACAATTTGAAATTGTAATAATATGAATGAGAAAACCTCTGTTGAAGATTGTGATAAAAGAACCCATAGCAATGAGAGTGTTGTAGTTGTTTCCAATAGTAGATTGGAAAAGAGAGGGAATAGTGAGGTTCTTAAGAAGTAGGTGACTGCAAGAGGAAGCCTAGGAAGAGCACTGAAGGCTTAAGAGGTTTTGAGAGAGAGAACCAGTGAAATGCCGAAAGGCCAAACTTAGAGAAAAGTTTGGTGAGGTGTTTGTCGCAAGGTGAAAGAGACTTGCTACCGCATAGGCTAAGAGTGCAACTCACAATGATTTTGAGGAAACTCAGAGAAGTGAAGATGACTGTCAATGGTCATGTAGAGGGTTCAAATGGAAGTCATGGTGAGGTGAAAGAAGATGTCAAAGCAAATGGCATCAAGAGAGCATGTCAAAAGGAGTTTGATAGAGAGGTTGTTGAGATAAAAGAAGGACTCAGTAAGTTGACGGAGTTGTTACAAAGGAGTGTAGAACACCGATATTCTGGATGAACATTGGGTAAAAGGAAAGTATAATGGTATGCTTTGCAACAGAGGCAAAGAAAAGGACCATTGGCTTGGATGAAGAATGAAGAGCTCAAAGAAGTTGAGCTTAGGCAAAGTTTGATAATGGAAGCAAGAGTTCACACTTGTGAACATGAACAAGGGATTTTTCTTGGCGAAAGTGGTGGTGTTGATAGGAGACCAATGGAGAGTCTCATAGGGTGTATGAATACTAGAGATCAGTAAGGAGATTTGATGTTTGAGGTATTGAATGAGGCCATAGAGCCTTATAGTTTTAAAACTAACAACTTGTGTGTGGATGTAGGTTTAAATGGAGATGGACAACCATTCAAAGTTGTCATAGAGATGAAGGAAAGTGGAGGAATGTATCTTCAAATTGTTGGAGAAGGACATCCCCAAAGTCTCATGGTAAAGGAAAAATAACAGTTATTGAATACTGCTATGAAAGATAAAGAAGCCATTTTTCTTCTAGGCATGAAGGCAGAACAAGATCAACATCTTGTTAGAGTAGATGAAGGTGGACAATCTTCTACAATTGTGATAAATATTGATGAAGGTTGTGAGGTTAGATATGATGATGAATGCCTTTTAGATAAAGATAGTTTTGAACTATTGGAACATAAGAAGTATATAGATGCATTACTCAATGGAGGAAAAGTTCAAGATGGAAAAGGTGTTATTAGAGAAGATGAGACAACTGTGTCTCATGTTAGAGAACTTGTTATTGACGAGAACATGGAAAAGTTGGCTCCCATAGGTGGCCAAAAGGAGGATAAAAGACAATAATCAAGGGTTGTTGTGAAGGAATGCGGTCATCATAAAGAGTGTGTTAAAGAAGGTGTTAGCGATATTTCTTGTAAAGGGGCTAGAATGCAAAAGAGTGGGTTAAAAAAACCCACTTGTCCTAAGTTTTGAATGCTAATGCGCTCGTGGTAAGTGACGAGCAAGTTCGAGCGGCAGCGATTCGCATGCCCGGATCAACGACGCATATAGAATTTCGGACCCCCCCCCGCCTTTCTACCTTTAAGCGGAGGGGGGGGGGGTCCGGAATCGCGGGCGCATCTCTTCAACGGACCAGATTAGCGCGCCCGGATCAATGACGATAAAGGCAATTCCGGACCCCCCCTGCCTTTCTACCTTTAAGCGGAGGGGGGGGGGTCCAGAATCGCGGATGCAACTTTCCAACGACCGAGATCAATGCGCCTGGATCAATGGCGCTTGGACAATCCCGTCCTTCTCAGCCGCTTTGTGTTTAGCCAGCGTGGGCCCTTCTCCCGTCATGTCATCCTCCAGAACCACCTTTCCCCCCGCTACCACGTGTCATCTGTCCTTCTCCACTCTTGCGTCCAGATGGCCCTTTCCTTGTCTCATCGTCCACTCACCACCTGCCACGTGTCCTTTTCCCTCCACGTCGGTTTCCCACTAAAATGTGCCCATCACATCTACTCTCCTGCCTCCTTCGCTTATCGCCTTTCGCCATGTGTCCCCCCCTGTAACCTCTCTCGCCCCCTCATCGCTTCATACTCTACTCCCCGCTGTTTTGGCCCCATCACTCTGTTCCCGTGCCCCACCTTCTGCGCTGGCCTCCATGCCTATTCTTTAGGCCAGTCAGTTATTCCAGGTGGCAACGCGGGAGGCCCTCCACGTCCCGAAGGTGCCTAGTTGGTCGGGCCATCCTCAATCTCGATGAAGCAGTTATTGAAGCGGTTGGTGGTGGTTAGACATCGCCTCCGCCATAATGGGAAAGTCCGGCAATGAATTAAAGGCACGTCGATTCACCGTTGGAACTGTCAAAGAGTTAGATTGCGTCTGACATAAGTTGCACGATCTTTCAGAGGTTGACTGTCAGAAAGCCATGCAGATGCAAAGCCTTCAATGCAGTGTCTTGATTTCGCTGTTGTTGTTGTTCTGAGTATATGAAGGCATTTTCGCCATTTTTGTATCTATCGATGGTAGAGCTAAGCTCTCGATTGTAAAGTTTCAGCAAACATTCCGGTTCCCTGGTTATGTATCTGTGTTTGAGACTTCTTGTTTTATGACAAACAATTTTCCTTTTCCATCTATGTTTCATCTCCTGCTGGAGAGTTCATGATCGAATGCTTCGTATGAATTAACACAGTTATGTTATGATAAATGATTTATTGTTGCATTGTTGTTTTCTCTGGTTTCCTACGTTTGGAAGTAAGAAGATCTTGTTTTCAGATGCCTGCTCTCACAGTCTGTTAGAAGCTTGATGCCTATAGCAGACCCTTGCACCCTTCTTATGAAGTCTTCCATCTACTCGCCCTTATTGCAACTCACTGTTTGAAGTTTATCAAGACCTCACTCGTTCATGCATACCCAGCCTAGTTTCAGAGTCGAGACGACTGTTCCGAGTTTGCTTCCATTTGATCACCCCTTTCAAACAAATCATGACATTAAACTGATGGGTGTCAGGCTCTGCTCCTGCAAGCAATCCAGGAGTGACTTCTGACGCTAACATTTCTGGCGCCGCTGCCGGGGACGAAGTTGAACATTTTCCCAGGGATTGAACGACAAAGATCAATTGATTCTGAAGGTGCATCAGATATCAGAACTTGAAGATTGCTACTGTGCACTTGGCGAATCCATTCTGATGACTCCACTGGGGAGAACCTGCTCTATCAACTCTGGCTTCGAGAGGCAGACACATGAGGTCTAATCCACACTTGCCTTTAGCTACACCATAAGCTGACTTGGAAGCGGTGCGCAGAAAGGGAAAGAGCTCTGCGAAAGAAGTTTCCATCGCCGAAACAGGTAATGCGCCTTCCCCTTCTGTGAGAACTCCATTTTCTTATTCTCAGCTTCCTAGTCGTCCTTCCTCTGAGGTTTCCCGTTTTCTGAATTTCGGGAGTGTTCCTGCTGAGTTTTCTCCTCCTGGTCTGGTATCAGAAAGAGAGATCCTTGTCACTCCCCCCTCCCTAGAGGTCATGCCTCAACACATACCTCAAGCTTCTGAAGGTTACACCACCCCTCCTTTTATTGCTACTACTGCTCAGAGAGAAGCATCTGCACACTCAGGTCCCTTGGCTCTCTCTTTGTTTTCTCCATTGTCTCCTCCAAGAAACTCTTTTCCAACATCTCCCGTCCATACTCCTTCTCCTCCGAGTTCTCCTCTACCTAATATTCCTATGGCTGGTGCTAATCCCCCTATGAATAGAATGTACGCCATAGTTGCTGCTAGATATGCTCCTTTAATCCTACCACATCCTATGAATCCCCTCCCTGCTGGAGATTATTTGAAATATATGCCCAAGTTCAGTGGGGAGGGAGACATAACTGCTGAGGAGCACTTGGCTGCTTTTTACAGTTATGCAGACAACCTAAACATTGAAAATGAAGATGTGTGGATGAGAGTCTTTGTCCAGAGCCTTGATGGAGAGGTGAGGAAATGGTTTCGGGGATTGGCCCCTGGATCTATTGCTGGAATTGAGGCTCTGGATAGTGTTTTCCTAAGATAGTGGGGAGACAGGACGGATTATATGTATTACATGACCGAGTTTGGGTCTCTGAGGAAAATGGAAGGAGAGTCTGTCTCAGACTTCTCCAAAAGATTTAATAAAATGTATAACAAGATCCCTACAGAGATAAAGCCCTCAGAGGCCTCCGCCCAAATTTCATATGCTGGTGCGTTTGATCCTGATTTCTGCCTGCTATTGAGAGAAAGAAGAGCTACCTCCCTAGCTCAAATGCAAGACGCTGTCGTAGAAGTGGAATCCAACATATTGGTAGCTAACAGACCGAGGAACAAAGCAGATGCAGATAGAAGAAAGGGAAGGTCTGAAGCCTCAACTTCCAGCCCATCATTGCCCCACCCTCAAGTGAATGAACTGACCGAGATAATGAAGTTACTGACCGAAGAGATGGAGAAATTGAAGGTGGAAAGGAAACAAATGTATAAGGGCCCTCAGAACACCGAAAATAAAGGAGGTTTCAGGAGGCCAAATAATATTGCTCCCCCAACTATGCATAGAGAAAGGGGAAGAGACAGAGAAGACCAGAGAATTCAGGCCCCTTTTCAGAACCATCTGGTTGCCCATGAGAAGGAAAGAGAAACAGATGAGCTGGATCCTGAAATCCACTGCCTAGAAGACACTCCTCCTTTTCCTCATCTCACTCAGACTGCTTATGAAGAGTCTCTCATGGATGGTCAGCTAAATGAATTGAGCAAGGGAGACACAGCTGGCGGTGGTCGAGGCAGGTACAACCTGAGGTCTGACAAAAGGGCAACAACACCCGACGTTCCTAAGCAATCCAATAGAACAGAGAAACCTGCTAATGAAGTAGTATACGCTCACAGAGGTAAGAGGGCTCAACCTCTCTCTCCCATTGTCCATAATCATGTTCCCGAAATTAGAGAAATCCCAAAGCCTATGTCTTCTTTCAATTTCGAACATGAAATTCAAAAGATCAGAATCCCTGTGCCACTCACTGAGTTAATTAAACATGGGGAATTCAAAAAGCGCTTCTCTGAGCTGTTGAAATCCGAAGCCTCGTACCCTCTCACAGACTCCATAAACCTCCAATATGAAAGGTCTGCAGTTGTCCTAGGTCCCATGGTAGAAGACAGAGATGATTCATCCCCTCCCTTCTACACATCCCTGAACATACATGACAAAGTGTTGCATAATTGCCTTATGGATTCAGGGGCCTCTCACAACCTCATGCCCAAAACTGTCATGGAATAATTGGGACTAGAAGTCACCCAAGCCTATCATGACCTCTATTCTTTCGACTCCAGGAGGGTTCAGTGTTTAGGAGTCATCAAAGACCTAGTAGTTTCCCTGTTTCAGCTGCCCATGAAGAGTATGGTCATGGATATTGTGGTAGCTGATGTTCCCCCCAAGTCTGGCATGCTGTTGTCAAGATCTTGGATAAAGAGGCTGGGGGGAACCTTGCAGATGGATCTCACATATGCCACCATTCCAATATTTGGAGGGGAGCATAGGAGACTATACAGAGAAGCCCAACTAGCCTACATAATCAGTGATGAAGCCAACCCTACCAATCATCCCATCTATGCCTTGGACACTGATTTAGGTTCCAATTTACTACAGCTCACCCACATCCTTGAGGCTCCTGTGCAAATAAGAAAGCAACCCATTCTTAATCAGGAGACACCCCCTCCAACCACCTCTGTTTGGAAGATGTTCTTTGACGGAGCTTCCTCCAGTATGGGTGCAAGTGCCGGAGTGATATTAATATCACTCTGTCGAGAGACCATATCTCTGTCATATAAGCTAGAATTCGAAACTACCAATAACGTGGCAAAGTATGAAGCTCTGGTTCTGGGATTAAGAGATGCCAAGGATATGGGAATTAAGGAGATGGCTGTGTTCGGGGATGCATAATTGATTGTCCAGCAGGTCAAAAATGTTTATCAGGCTAAGCATCCTCGACTCAAGAATTACAGAAACGAGGTATGGGACCTAGTCAATAATTTCTTCCTGGCTTTTAACATCTCTTTCATTCCAAGGGAAGAAAATGCTCTAGCCAACTTTTTAGCTTTCACAGGTAGTGTGCTCGAAGTTCCTGCGTTGCCCCCTGTTGAATCCGATGTTGAAATAAAGTATAGACCCTCTGTACCAGACAATGTCAAACATTGGAAGGTATTTTAGGATGATCAAGAGATTGAAAAGTTTCTTCAATCCGTTGATAACTTTTCTGCATTGCACATAGATGAGGAGCCTGACATTGAAGGAGAGCTTGACCATCACCCTAGGGAATTTGTGAATAAAATTGCTGATCACCAGATCATTCAGCTACCGAGCAATCACATTTCGAAAGGACTAATCCCATTAGAAAGATTGTTCGACGGGAATGATGTGGCAGTAAAAGGTACAGTTTCAGGTGATGATGCTGACACAACTGAGTGCAACATAGGCACACCTGAGGAGCCTAAATTGGTCAAGCTGTCAAGGAGTTTGACTGAGGAGCAGAGAGCCGAATATACTAAGCTGCTGAAGGAGTTTGCTGATGTGTTTGCATGGACCTACGAAGACCTCAAAACATATGAAACATCAGTCATCGAGCACAAAATCCCACTGAAAGAGGAGGCTAAGCCGTTCAAGCAGAAGCTGAGACAAATAAATCCCATGTTGCTACTTGTCATGGAGAAAGAGGTAAAGAAGCTGCTGGATGCCCAGATCATTGTCCCCTTGAGATATTCTGAGTGGGTAGCCAATTTGGTCTCGGTGAGAAAGAAAAGTGGGGAAATCAGACTCTCTGTTGATTTCAGGAACCTAAATAGAAGTTCCAGAAAGAACAATTATCCCCTGCCCAACATGGAACACATATTACAGAGGGTCACTAGTGCATCCAGGATATCCATGATTGATGGCTTCTCTGGATATAATCAGATATCAGTCATGCCTGAAGATAGAGAAAAAACAACCTTCACCACTCCTTGGGGCACGTTCATGTACGCCAAAATTCCTTTCGGATTGATGAATGTAGGAGCAACATTTCAGCAGGCCATGGACATAGCCTTCATCGGAGAGAAGGACCAGTTTGTGGTGATATATCTGGATGACATCACAGTCTTCTCTAAGACTGATAAAGAGCACTGCTGCCACTTAAAAAGAGTTTTCTTGAAGTGTCAGAGGTATGGCCTATCTTTAAACTCCAAGAAATCACTATTTGCTATGCAGGAGGGAAAGTTGTTAGGTCACATAGTGTCAGCAGAAGGAGTAAGGATTGACCCAAGCAGGGTGGAAGCGATTCAGGCCCTGTCACTTCCCTGGTCTAAGAAGGAAGTTCAGGCATTTTTGGGGAAGGTTAACTTTCTGAGGAGATTCGTCTCGAACTTTGCCGAGCTGGTGAAACACATTACAGCCATGCTCAGGAAGGGCCATGAAGTGAAATGGATTGCTGAATCCAGGGAATCTTTTGCCCAGATAAAGAAAGCATTGACCGAGGCACCTGTGCTAATCAGTCCCGATTATTCTAAAGATTTCCTGATTTTCTCATTTTCTTCTGATGACTCGGTAGCAGCAGTCTTGTTGCAGAAAAACGATCAAGGACGAGAGCAACCTATTGCTTTCTACAACAAGGCGTTGAGAGATGCTGAACTCAGGTATGAGATAATGGAAAAGCAGGCCTACGCATTGGTGAAAGCTCTCAAAGCTTTCAGGATCTATGTTTTGCACTCAAAGATCACTGCATATGTCCCTTCAACCTCTGTGAAGGACATTCTTATACAGCCTGACATAGACGGGAGAAGG
The DNA here is from genome assembly GCA_009831015.1 of Picea engelmannii. NCBI lineage: Eukaryota > Viridiplantae > Streptophyta > Pinopsida > Pinales > Pinaceae > Picea > Picea engelmannii. The sequence goes on along the minus strand of ML783340.1, from coordinate 255,723 downwards.
GGTAGATGGATCGCCAAGATCTTGGAATTTGACCTGGAGATTAAGCCCACCAAGTTGATAAAGGGGCAAGGTTTGGCCAAGCTGCTGGCTGAATCCAATTGCAAGACTTTGAGGATTAACTTCATCAATGAGCAAGATAAGTCATCCGGTAGGAATTCTCAGATCATCATACCTCTAGCAGCATGTCCCTGGTACAAGGATATCTTGTATTTCCTGCAAGAATTAAAGCCCCCTGACGGATTAGGAAAAAGTAGGGCCAGTGCTTTGAAGCTTAAATCGGTCAGGTATTGTCTCATTGACCAAGACTTGTATTGGAGGGACCCTTTGGGAATACTGTTAAGATGTCTGGACCCGCTGCAAGCCCAGAAGGCGATGTTCGATTTCCATAGCAATCTCTGTGGAGGTCATCATTTTTGGAAGACCACAGCCCACAAAATCCTCTGGGCTGGGTATTACTGGCCTGCTTTGTTTACTGATGTCTGCAGGGAAGTCAGGGCTTGCATCAAATGCCAGAAGTTCTTAAGTAAACAACAAATCAAATCCCTGCCATTAAAGCCTGTAGTAGTTTCGACACCTTTTCAGCAGTGGGGATTGGATTTCATCGGAGATATTCATCCTCCCTCAAGTGGCTAGCACAGATGGATCCTCACTGCGACTAATTATTTCACCAAGTGGATAGAGGTTGTCCCCACCAGGAGCACTTCTCACAAAGTAATCATCAGTCTCTTGGAAGACATCATAGCCAGATTTGGTTGCCCAAGTAGGATTGTCACTGACAATGCCACCCCCTTCAGGTCTGAGCCTCTGGTCAAGTTCTGTGAACAATTTGGGATTTCATTGGTTCAATCCACTCCATACTACCCTCAAGGAAACGTACTGGCAGAGTCTTCCAATAAAAGCCTAATCAAGCTCATCAAAAAGCTACTGGAGGACAATCAGAGGGCCTGGGACTCAAAGCTCAAATTTTCCCTTTGGGTTGATCGGGTAACAACAAAGAAATCCCTGGGTCTCTCACCTTTCCAACTTGTTTACGGAATAGAGGCCGTTTTCCCCATTCAACTCGCCTTACCTGTGGCGAATTTCCTTCAAGATTTTGAAGGGGAACCTAACAATGTGGTCAGGAGGATTCATCAAATGGTGGAGGTGCAACAGATCAAAGAACAGGTCATGGATAGAGCCTGCAATCATCAGCAGAAGATCAAACAGGCTTTTGACAGGAAGAACAGAAAGAAGGAATTCAAGCAAGGTGACCTGGTACTCAAGTGGGATGCACCCAGGCAGGATAGGGGCAAGCACGACAAGTTTGATGCCCTCTGGTTTGGGCCTTTCAAGATCCTTGAAGTATTTTCAAACCACTTACAGGTTGCAGGATCTAGAAGGCAAAGAAGTTTATAGTGGCCCAGTAAATGGGCATTTCTTGAAAAAATGTTTTCTGTGAGCCGCAGTCGGCTCTTTTGTTTTTGTATATATTGTTTTTGTTTTGTTTTCAGTCTAATAAATGACTCCATAGCCCAACATCAAGGCACTGGATCTGCAGAAGTGTTCTTAGAGCATCACAGGGACGACTCTATCCCCCATGGAGCCGAATGTTAGCGATATTTCTTGTAAAGGGGCTAGAATGCAAAAGAGTGGGTTAAAAAAACCCACTTGTCCTAAGTTTTGAATGCTAATGCGCCCGTGGTAAGTGACGAGCAAGTCTGAGCAGCAACGATTCGCACGCCCGGATCAACGACGCATATAGAATTCCGGACCCCCCCCGCCTTTCTACCTTTAAGCGGAGGGGGGGGGTCCGGAATCGCAGGCGCATCTCTTCAACGGACCAGATTAGCGCGCTCGGATCAACGGCGATAAAGGCAATTCCGGACCCCCCCTTCCTTTCTACCTTTAAGCGGAGGGGGGGGGTCCGGAATCGCGGACGCAACTTTCCGACGGCCAAGATCAACGCGCCCGGATCAACGGTGCTTGGACAATCCCGTCCTTCTCAGCTACTCTGTGTTTAGCCAGCATGGGCCCTTCTCCCATCATGTCATCCTCCAGAACCACCTTTCCCCCCCGCTGCCGCGTGTCATCTGTCCTTCTCCACTCTTGCGTCCAGATGGCCCTTTCCTTGTCTCATCGTCCACTCACTACCTGCCACGTGTCCTTTTCCCTCCACGTCGGTTTCCCACTAAAATGTGCCCATCACATCTACTCTCCTGCCTCCTTCGCTTATCGCCTTTCGCCATGTGTCCCCCCCTGTAACCTCTCTCGCCCCCTCATCACTTCATACTCCACTCCCCGCTGTTTTGGCCCCATCACTCCGTTCCCGTGCCCCACCTTCCGCGCTGGCCTCCACGCCTATTCTTTAGGCCAGTCAGTTATTCCAGGTGACAACGTGGGAGGCCCTCCACGTCCCGAAGGTGCCTAGTTGGCCGGGCCATCCTCAATCCCGATGAAGCAGTTATTGAAGCGGTTGGTGGTGGTTAGACATCGCCTCCGCCATAATGGGAAAGTCCGACAATGAATTAAAGGCACGTCGATTCACCGTTGGAACTGTTAAAGAGTTAGATTGCGTCTGACATAAGTTGCACGATCTTTCAGAGGTTGACTGTCAGAAAGCCATGCAGACGCAAAGCCTTCAATGCAGTGTCTTGATTTCGCTGTTGTTGTTGTTTTGAGTATATGAAGGCGTTTTCGCCATTTTTGTATCTATCGATGGTAGAGCTAAGCTCCCGATTGTAAAGTTTCAACAAACATTCTGGTTCCCTGGTTATGTATCTGTGTTTGAGACTTCTTGTTTTATGACAAACAGTTTTCCTTTTCCATCTATGTTTCATCTCCTGCTGGAGAGTTTATGATCGAATGCTTCGTATGAATTAACATAGTTATGTTATGATAAATGATTTATTATTGCATTGCTGTTTTCTCCGGTTTCCTGCGTTTAGAAGTAGGAAGATCTTGTTTTCAGATGCCTGCTCTCATAGTCTGTTAGAAGCTTGATGCCTATAGCAGACCCTTGCACCCTTCTTATGAAGTCTTCCATCTACTCACCCTTATTGCAACTCACTGTTTGAAGTTTATCAAGACCTCACTCGTTCATGCATACCGAGCCTAGTTTCAGAACCGAGACGACTGTTCCGAGTTTGCTTCCATTTGATCACCCCTTTCAAACAAATTGTGACATTAAACTGATGGGTGTCAGGCTCTGCTCCTGCAAGAAATCCAGGAGTGACTTCTGACGCTAACAGAAGGAGATGGGACAAATTTATCTCATATTAAAGGGAATCACGTCATAGAAGTGAACAAGGCAGATTTGACTACTATATTTAGTCAAAGGGTGGATGGAGGACAACTATTGAAAGCTGTTGTAAAAGAAGGAAGAAAAATAGATGACAATGATCAACATTGTGATGAAGTGCTTGAGAGGTGTCAAAAGGAAATTGAGTTGCTGGAGTATTTGCTAGAGAAACTCGAGTATGGAAGTGATATTGCAGTCACTGTTAGAGAGTGCTCACAAATACTAGATAAAAAAAAGTGTATCAAACTTTGATAGGGACAAAAACATATGATAGCTTTTATAATAATGTGTTTGTTGGTATAAAAGAAGGAGAGGATGAATATGATACCGCAACCAAGGAGTTGGAGTACAAATTACTTCTTGGAAATACAGTTGAAATTCAAGGACAACAAATAAACATTGAAGAGGGAGATGTCTTCAAAGACATTGAGGAAGAAGAGGAGGCAAAAAATGGCCAACAACTTCAAATAAAGTGCGAGGAAGACGAGGAGAGAAGAATCTTATGCAATATGATATTGATGATATAATTGAGAATAGGATTGATGATCTTGAAAAAGACAATAGTGGGACTGTTGTAGAACAACAATGGATAAGTTATTTACATGCCTCAAACATCTTTTGGAAAATGTATGACCATGAAGAAGAGATAAAGAGTATTATAACTCTTATACAGACAGAGGTCCAGTCACACGGAAGTATGTTTCAGCAGGAAATGAGGTTGAATAGAGAGATAAATGTGTTTAGAAAACTCATGTTGAAGGTACATACAAGAATAAGAAACGATCTATTATAGGATTTGTTTAACTGTAAGCAAAGATTAAGACAACCAGGATGAAGAACAACTACTGAAATTTGTTACAACAAACGGAGAAGAGTTCATAGAGGTTGTAAATGATAAACCTCTAGGGGACGAAATAAAATCCTCAGAGGATTGGCAACTAGATGATGTAGTCGATGACGAGTGTGTGGGAACTTCAAGTATAATTCCAAGTGAATTCATTGATTTGTATGAAGAGATGAATATTCTAGAAAGACGGTTGCTTGAACAAAAGGCTCAAGTTCAGCATGTTAAACTGAAATGGAAAGAAGAAGATATTGCCTTAGAAAACAATAATAAGAAAGAGGATGCAAAAAAAATCAGCAGAATTTGAAGCAAGTATATTAATCAGAAGTTAGTAAGAGTTTTGTGACTCTTATACATAAGAAAAATGTGCAGGAATAAGTGAGAGATGATAGTAAGCTTCAGTCGTCGAAGACAAGTCTAGATGAAGAGATTGATAATTTATGGATACTAATGAAGAGGATAATCAGAGGAAGGTACAACAAAAGAAGAAGGACAATCAACAACAAGGTGAAGTTGATTGAGAGGGATTATGCCAACAAGATGTGTGGAAAACAACAAAACACAATTTGGGACCCTGGAAGATTGAAGACATTGACAAAGGAAGGATGCAACTAAGAAAATGGACAACCACAACATAAACTAGTCTAAGATCCAAAAGGGTTCAAGTGTTGAAAACACATGACCAAGAGGTCATGATTTCTTTCTACCTTAGGAGTCTGATGCAGGAGCATCTTGCTCTCATAAAAAAAACTTCAAAGTGTTAATCAGACCTTAGGGTCTTGATATTTCCCAAGGGAGTGGGTTCATTGTAAAAGCATTGCAAAGGCTAGAATTTGCAAAGTTAGTTTAGAAGGTTCTAGGTTAATGAGGTGTTAGTAAAAGTCACTTGTTATTAGAATAGAGTGAAGAGTGGCAAGGAGAGATGAGCAATTGTAACCAAATTTGAACTAGGTTGCAGAATTCAGTGGAGTCTTAACATATCTTAAATATTGAGTCATCAAAGTGATAGATTCAAACGTCTATTTTAGGAGTTAGTTACAGATTTATAGGGATTAGTTCTGTTGAGCTGGCAACTTCCAATCCAAGCATAAATGCAAGCTGCAAGAGCAATTTCGAGGTTAGTTAGCCACAGTTAGTTAGCCCAGTTCATGGGAAAGGTTAAGTTGATTGGCCTTAGGGTCAATATGTAAGTTTATTTACTGAGCATGTACAGTTTTGTTTGATTATTGGAAGAAAGAGCGAGTTTTTACTCACATCATCGTGTAATCTTCTTTGATTTCTTGTGTTATGGAATGTTGTCAAATCTGTTGATTTACATGTTTAAAAACTGTACATGATTTTGTTGAGAATGGCAGAGTAATAATGTATGTCCATGTGAATGAATGATTGAGAGAATCATTCTAACTCTATAGCAAAGGGTTTTATGTTTAAATTCTGTATAAAAGACAGAGCATGAGAATCAATTGAATTGTAAATCGATTTATGGGAGATTAGTCATAAGTCTGTGTTTGGCAGAATAGGGAATGCGTTGGGATAGAAATCGATTTGTTGGAAGAATGTGTAGAAGAGAGGCAATAACGATTTGAATGTCGGATTGTGGGCACTGCTACAGAAATTCAAGATCCCAGTAGCAAAAGGTTTATACATATGCGTTAAATAATTAGCAAGACAGAGGACGAGATTCAATCGATTGTTGGAGTTTAAACATTTGCGCTGGAAGAAAATTGATTGGAGGTTAAATCGATTTGTAATCTGTCATAAAGTAGTGTTTGACAGAGTATAAAATCTTGGGTTTGTGTATTGGTTGTGTTAGAAATTTATTGAAGGTGAATAAGATTTGCGTTTTCAGTGGTAAGAGTGCGTTAAAGATTTGAAGAGTGTGTTGAAGAGGTGAACTGTGTTTATCTCTTTATTGAATGTGTTGAAGGTAAAATTTGTGGCTCCAAGAGGGAAATCAAAACGATGTCAGATCATTGTGTGAAAGAACCCAAACATGGTGTTGCGCTACAGAATCCTCTTGTAGCGAAATAGGAGAGAGAGCCAAAGGATCGCACTACTAGATTTTTTTGTAGTGCAGGTCAAAACTTCGAAATGTCTTGTTGTTTTAACTATTTATAGGTTGAGAGTTGTGTAGGAATAACAATGAAGGAATAGAGTGTCATTGATATCTAAATGATCTGAGAGTGAGGGACCTGTGTGTTGGGTGTGCATCATACTCAGATTGCAAACAATCTTATCAAGCTTCTTCAAGTTTTTGCTCTGCATGACATGCATTAACCAATACACATCATTAATTTAAACTTACAAATATTTCAAATGTATTAAAATTTTAATAAAACTTAAAGAACTTGTCTCCTCTCTTCTTGGGATGAGATACCATTGGGCTCACTGCTATAAGGTGTTTTCTTTGAACTTCTATCAACTATCTTATATAAAAAGAAAACAAGAATAATTAGAAACATAAATTATGAACATTTTATACAATCTAGTATTTCAATGCGTGTCATTAAACAAAACACCCCGGGGCATCAAACATATACATGCACTGGAGCATACTATTAGTCATTGGGCACCGCTAACCTCACTACCTCTGTACAATGTGCCCCAGTGTGATTTTCTTGTACAATTTGCACCATGTATCGTGGAAACGTTTTTTGATAAAATTACTGACAATGATAGTGTAATGTCCCTTTCCAAATAGGAGCTCCAGAGAAGAGGTTTAATGGTCTAAACCGTTTCGTTAGACTATAGCCAGGGCCAAAGAGGGGTAAACAGGGTTACTAGAGGTCACTCTAGTCACGGGTGTTATATTCAGAAAGTGAAATTGAGCTAAAAAGGGTTAAAAGAGCTTTTAAGTCATTATGATCTAAAAATAGAAGACAACAGTGAATTAGGGTTTCAGCAGTGATTTAGGGTTTTGGAAGTCAACAGTGAATTAGGGTTTCAACATGATTTAGGGTTTTGGAAAGCTATAAAGGAAGGGTCAGCGACCTAATTCATCATTATGCAGATTATGACTTGTCATTGAGGAGAAGAGGCACATCTCAGGAGAGATAGTTCAGTGTATTCCAGGAGGAAGACACCAGTTGGTTGATTTCGATGTTGAAAGACACATCGTAGTCACTGGGAAGATCATCCAAGTCTTCCATCATTCTTCATTGATTCCACAGTGCTCCCATATTCTAGGTATTATCTTTTAGTTGCTTATTTGTATTCCGACTAAGATCCTTTTGTCTTTTGATCTAGCCGAGTGTTGTCATTTTATTCAGCCGGAGTTGCTTATTTGTATTCAGGCTAAGATTCTTTGTCTGTTGATCTAGTTGAGTATTGTCATTTTATTCAGCCACATTCGACCATTTTGTAATCCACAGAGATATCATAATACAAACTTTGCAGTCCTTTGTCGCATTTATTATTTGTATGATCATTTATATGTTGTAAGCCTTTGATCCTACACACACATTAACAGTGTTTCCTAGATTAGCCAAGTCAAGAACATTATAGTGGTATTAGAGCTTTAGTCCTGCCAGCCTGTGACTAAAGATAATGAATGCAACAGAAGACCCAGAGGGCCGTGAACACGTAGGTGACGAATATGTCACTTACAACAGGCATCAGGAAAGAAGGCATAGGCCTAATTTTCCCCCTTTTCCTCCTAGCTCAGAGGAAGAGGAAGAGGAAGAGGCACACATAGAAGCAGAGAGAAGGGTAGAGCGTGAGGCTGAGCGTGAGGCAAAGAGGATGCTAGGAAACATATATGAGCGACCAGAAGGCAGTGGCAAGGCCCCCGTAGATCCAGAGGCAACTTTCATGCATGTTATCAATGATACGTTAGCTAGTCAACGGACCATGTCTCAGTCCTTGACACAGGTGGTTGATAGATTGGCTAGAGTGGGCACCCCAGATACACAAGTACCGCATGCAGCATATGGGAACTTGAAAGTAGGCATTAGACCCTAGTCACCCTCTCGCACATACACCTCTGCGAGTAGGATTCCCAGACCTTTGTTTCCCAGTTTCCAGAGGGTACTCCATTAGCAGCACCGCTATCGATAGCACAGAGACCACCCACTCATGCCGACACCATTGCAGAGTATAGGAGGGAGTACGCAGCATTGGGTCATGACTTACATTAGGACATGACCTTAGTCGAGTACTATGGACTCAGACTCAAGAACCGCCCTAGAGAGCCATAGAGGGGAGGACCACAACAACAGTAGGGGCATAACCTTGATTTCATCCGAAAAGTTGGGAAACTCACCCTCCCTTCTTTCGACGAATCGCCCAAATACACCGCCAGAGCTTGGGTACAGAAGCTAGACACGTATTACAAGCTCAACCAGATGATCGAGACATAGGCCATCAGTTTCGTGACCTTACACTTGGAGGGTGAGGCACAAGAGTGGTGGTATCATGGATTGGTGACATTGGGTCACAGTTGCATCACCTCTTATAGGGAGTTTACAGATAGACTCATGGACAGGTTTGACAGGAAGGATCCCAAGATACACTTTAGGGATCTAGCCCAGTTGAGACAAACTAACACAACAGAGGCGTTCATCACAGATTTTTAGTGGGTAGCTGTGACAGTGACAGATATATCAGAGCCCATGCTGATCATGCTATTCATAGAAGGACTCACAGAGCCTTTGAGAGGATGGGTGAAGGCATACAGGCCTCCCACTTTGCAGGATGCCATCCTTCGCACTCGAGATCTGGCAGACTCAGTGCCAAAGACTAAAACTTTCTCCAAACCATTTGTGCCCTAGAGGGATCGAGACAGGAAGCCATTCCAGAGAGAATGGAAGGGCAAGGAGAAGTTGGATGATGAGACTAGGCGAGAGCTTATGAGGAAGAAGCTTTGCTTCAGCTATAGAGATCCTTGGGTCCTAGGCCATAGGTGCATGGGCAAGGGAGAGATTCATTATATTGAGGTAGCAACAAACAACGTGGACAGTGAGGAGGAGGAGCAGGATAGTGGATCCACTAGTTCAGTGGAGGAGTCGACACCAACAAAGGAACAACCTCTCCATAGACCACCGACACCGACAAGAGCCCATCCTCCAGTAGTCCCATAACCGCTAGAATAGGCTAACAAGAGGAAACCAACAAAGGGAGGTGTAATAGCGACCCTTTCTGGTGTTCTCAGGTATGATACCCTCCGTATCAGAGGGATTATTTAGGGGCAACGGGAAATCACCCTGATAGATGGTGGGGCCACCCACAACTTCATCGACGCTTCACTAGTATCGAGAAGGGCACTTCAGACAGAGGAGTTTGAGGGGTTTGATGTTGCGGTAGCAGATGGCCACATAGTGGAGTGTCTAGACAGAGTTCCAAAATTAGAGATGAAGTTAGGCAACTACACAATGAGAGACACATTTTATGTGGTTGACCTATCAGACACAGATGTGGTGTTAGGAGTTTAGTGGATGATTACCTTGGGAAAAATCACTACCAAATACCAAACCTTGGAAATGGGATTCATAGATTAGGATGGGAAGAAGGTTGTTCTAAGAGGTATGTCGACAAGAGCACCCAGGATAGTTTCAATCAAGAGGATGGAGAGGATATTTAGACATGGGGAGGTAGCATATGCCGCAGAATGCTTGATCACTACTCATAAGGATTCTGAAGGTCGACAACAATACCATACAAAGATCAAGAATTTATTGGGATAACATCAACAGGTCTTTGAGACAATTCCACCAGGGAGACCACCTGACAGGGGGTTTGATCACACCATTGATTTGGAGGAGGGGGCCAAACCTATGATCACCCCCCCTATTGTCATCCTAGGAGGTTCAAGGATGAGATAGAGAAGACAATCAAGGAATTGCTAGTGATGGGACACATCAGACCGAGCAACAACCCATTTGCTTCTTCAGTTGTCTTAGTTCTGAAGAAGGATGGCACCATAAGGATGTGCATTGATCACTGAGCCTTGAACAAGAAAACCATCAAGAACCGGTACCCTTTCCCACTCATTGACGAGTTGATGGATGAACTGCATGGGGCAATTTTCTTCTCAAAAATTGATATACGCTCTGGATATCATCAGATCAACATCTGAGAGCAGGACATAGAGAAGACGACATTTCGATCTCATTTTGGACACTTCGAGTTCCTAGTTATGCCATTTGGGCTAACCAATGCACCCGCTACATTCCAGTCTTGCATGAACCATATATTTAGGGATCAATTAAGGAAATCAGTCTTGGTTTTCTTTGATGACATCTTGATCTATAGCTGGTCATGGCAAGAGCATATGAGGCACCTGGATGAGGTATTGAGCATCATGGAGGCACAGTCATTATATGCCAAAGAGTCCAAGTGCGAGTTCAATATGACATAGATGGTTTACTTAGGCCACATCATCAGTGCACAGGGGGTACAGGTGCACCAAGAGAAGATCGGGGCCATTCTAGATTGGCTGATGCCCAAGAAAATGACAGAATTGAGGAGCTTCTTCGGGATGTGCAGCTATTACAAGCGGTTCGTGCAGGGTTTTTCTCAGCTTGGAGCACCATTGACAGATCTTACCAAGCATGGGGCCTTCATATGGACCGAGAAATCACAGGAAGCCTTTGATCACATGAAGGAAGTCATGGGCACTCGTCCAGTGTTGGCACTACCAGACTTCACCTTGCCATTTGTACTAGAGTGTGATGCATTCGGCGAAGGGATCAATGCAGTTTTGATGCAGGGAGGACACCCCATTGTATTTGAGAGCCGGAAGCTTAGTCAACTTGAGAGGTTGTACTCCATTTATGACAAGGAAATGTTGGCAATCATGCATGCCTTGACCAAGTTCAGACAATATTTGGTGGGAAGCAAATTCATGGTCAAGACCGATCACAACAGTTTGAAGTATTTCCTTAAGCAGAAGGACCTCAGTGAGTGCCAACAAAAATGGGTGACGAAGGTACATGCATTCGAATTTGACATAGAGTATGTCAAGGGGAAGAAGAACATTGTGGCCGATGCACTATTGAGGAGACCTGCGACATGTTCTTTGATGGAGATTTCAACAGATTGGAAATCTCACTTGTTAATGGAATATTCCAAGAACAAGTTTGCTTGTGAGGTGATGGATGGGTAGATACATGATGACCGGTATAGGGTCATTGACGATGCCATATTTTACAAGGATAGATTCTACTTGGTGTCAGATTCAGGGCTTAAGAAAAAGATCCTCACCGCAGTTCACGATTCACCTCTAGCAGGCCATCAAGAGTTTTTCAAAACCTACAAATAGATCAGAGAGAGGTTCTCATGGAAGGGCCTCAAACAAGACGTAATGAGACATGTCAGTGAGTGTGTTACTTGCGAGCGGAACAATTCAAAGCATGCTCTTCCAGCAGGGCTACTTCATCCACTCCCCATTCCAGAGCAGAAATGGGAGAGTATATCTATGGACTTCATCACAAGTCTACCCAAGGTCTAAGGTAAGGACTATGTCTATGTAGTGGTCGACAGATTGACCAAGTTTGTTCACTTCTATGCCATACTGTCAGAATACAACGCAGTTCAGGTAGGCGAGCTTTTCTTCAGGGAGGTCTTCAGACTTCATGGGTTGCCGAAGAACATCGTCAGTGACAGGGATAGTCAGTTCATAGGGACATTTTGGAGAGAGTTGTTTCGGTTGGTGGGGACAGAGTTGACACCTAGCACCAACTATCACCCTCAGACAGATG
>ML783340.1:163131-233253 GCA_009831015.1 Picea engelmannii | reverse complement strand
TGGAAGGGTGAGGGAACTATACCCTCATCTTCACATAGACTGAAAATAGTCTTTTGGAGGTCCAAAAGCTTCCCAATGGGGAGGTGTGATCAGGGGATCAAATTTTGCTCAAAAATTCAAAGTGCTCAGAATCACTTCAAATCGGATGAGAGTGTAGGCCTCGTCATTGCGAATCCAACGCAACTCATTTCGTCTCAAACGAACATCGGGAGCGAGAGATATCGTGATCTGTTCGAATCGTCAAACAGACAAAAAAAGGGACGCTGACTGTGCAGTCCATACAGGCTGACGTGGCAGGGCCGTACGACCGTACGCTGATGTGGCATGTGATGATGTGGCAGTTTTTGATTGGCAGACATTGGATGAATCTTGTGTCAACACATGGTAGTTTTTTGGTTTGTGGTTGGGTGCCACGTGGCCCAGTCATGGGCTGCCATGTGGCACCCCGGTATTGGCTGTTGGTTGTTGTTTTAAAATTGTATGGGTCCGTGGGGGTCGAACCCCGGACCTCCCCTTTGGCTCCGTGCTTTGGTAGAGTGTGGGCTACCACTAGCCCATACGGTGATCCTTATTAACAATATGGATTTAAATATATTTCAATTTGAATATTGTTGTAAATGGCGGGGGGTCGGGCTAGGGCTTAGCCCCGACCCACGGTTCTATGCCTTTATATATGACCATGTCCTCCGTTAAATGGTGTGCGGGGTTTTAAATGTGTAGCCCGTGGTATTTTATGTTACCATGTGACCACTTACCATATGGTGGGCGCACATTTGTTTATTGAAACGATTAGTCCTTTTTATATTGCGCGAGGTCGTATGGGTGACCCTCATGTGCCCAAGAGCTAGGCAGTTAGGGGCTGGTGCACCCATAACCGTCCTACAGTTCGCATCGTTGGCGAGGTTGCATCCGGTGCTGGGTTTTCGTGCTTTAAATTGCATGTGTGATGGGTTGAATGAACAGGGGTGCATTTTGTAGACGCAGAGACAACAAGCTTGAAGGGGAGACTTCCAAGAAGCCTAACTTCTTCGTTTTTTGGCCAAACAAGGTGCTGAAAAAGCCAGCTAGGGGTTTTTGGACGCTCTGAAGCCATTGGAGCAGTCTGTTGGTCAATTTGAGCATTGTGAAGCACATTTTTGAGCACTTTGAGCAATTAATAATAATGATCCATTGGAAGCTGAACCAGGACATGTAGCCCAAGAGAGGGGTGAACTCCTTTATCATTTGCTGTGTTTATGTGCTTATGTTCATTGATTATGCTGCTGTTTATTTGTGTCTTAAATGAATAAATCCTATTAATGATGTGTTGCAAAGTTGATCCATTTGCTTTTAACACATAAACTTTACTTGCAAACATTTCCAAGTTTACAAGTCTTCTTCATTTTTAGATCACACACACATCTGAATGGATGAGTTCTAGGACTCCTTCTGTCTTGATGTCCTGCTTTGGAAAAGGGTTCTTGATATTCTTCCCTTGTGCACATCCATTGCATACGCCTTTATGGTCACCTTTGAGTTCTGGTAAACCTGTGACTGTTTTGCATATGTATGGTAGCGCCTTGTAGTTGATGTGGGCTAATCTTCTATGCCAAAGTTCACACGAGTTTTCAATGGCATGGGTCATAGCAGCTTCTGAGTGACCCTTTAATTTATACAAGCCATTTTCTTCATTACCAATGACAATTGCTTCATTTAAGGTTTCTTCCTTAGCCCACATAAGAACTTCTCCATCTATAAAGGCAACTCTAAAGCCTTTATTTTCTAAAGTTGAAATGGAGAGTAGGTTCTTCTTCAAGCTTGGTACATATAGTACTTCCTTCATTTTTAGTGAATTCCCTAAATTCAATTTATGGTTTGATTCTCCCACTCCCTTGATGGGATATTGGTAATCATCTCCAAGTGTCACTTTTTGAGAAAACTTCTTCTCTGAGATATAAGAGAGAATATTTCTTTGTCTCGTCATGTGCTTGGATGCACCACTATCAATGAGCCAAGTGTCCTCTCCAGGTGTTACAGATCCTGGGAGGGCTGAGATTAACACATGGTCTTTGATCTCCTCTCTCATCATCTTTGCGGGTGGCTCTTCATCTTCGACTACATGGGCATGGAGCCTCTTTTGTTTTCTCTTGTATTCTTCTTGTCTGGCTGGACAAAACTTCACAATGTGTCCCATCTTGTCACATTGATAGCATTGTACAGATGAGTAGTCTCTTTCCTTTCGTTGTCGTTTCTTCTGAAATATCCTTGGATGAGATTCTTTATGATTGAATTTATTTGATTGTTGAGGCTCTTTATGAGTCTCCTTATGGAAGTAGGGTTTCTTCCTTCCTCCTTTGGCATGGGTGGCTAGGGATTGATCATCATCCCTTGCTAATAACTCTTCCTGATTTGTTACTCTTGTTTCTTCTTGGATGCATTCTTCCCATACGCTGTCGAACTTCAGTTTCTCCTTTTTGTCACATATCGTTTGGATGAAATCATCCCAAGGTCTTGTGAGACCATTTACGGCCGTCATTATGAGTTCGTCTTTGTCTATGGTATCTCCAATATCTTCTAGCTATTCTTTGAATTCTGAGATTCTGGAGAAGTATTCCTGAATCATTTCTCCTTTCTGCATCCTTGTATTCTTCAGTTGAGTTCTAAGATTCATCTTCTGGTTTATGTTATTTCCTTCATATAGTCTAGTCAAGGCATCAAACATCTCTTTCAAAGTCTTATTAGATGACACATAAGGAATCAGGTGGTCTTTAATTGAATCAACAATGACTATTTTGGCCCTTATTGTGTCCTTTTGATGCTTTGCCTTTTCTGCGGCATCGTCGGGCTCCGGTACTTCGTCTTTGACGAATCTAACTAGGTCATTCTCTTCAAGAATGAGGTCAATCCTATACTTCCAGGCATGAAAGTTTTCCACTCCTTTTAACTTGTCAACAAGCTTAATGCTTGCAGACATCTGTACCTGGAGCTAGGAAAATGACTGAAAAATGAAAGTGCTCAAAATAAAAAACTGAACTTACCAAGAGATGCACCTGGCTGAGGCGAGCTGCTTGGTGTGTTTGGATATGAGAAAATCCAACTTTTGCTCCTTCAAAACTGATCTGCAGATTTCTAGATTGGTGCTTTTGGTACTTCTGGTACTCTGGTACTTTTGATACTAGTTTTCTGGTACTTTTGGTACTTTGTGAAACTAGGGTTTCACTTTCTGGTAGATCCAACCACTGAAAAGGTGCACTGATGATGCCGAATTGATCCTTAGGGGAGGGCACAACTTTCTAGATAGTTTTAGGGCTGAAAAGCTTCACTTTTGAAAAACCCTTATTTGCAGGTACGACAACAGTGACATTTTTCTCTTGCGAAAGATGCTTCCTTCAACTTGGCTTTGATACCATGTTAATGTTTAAGCCATTATTATATATGTTTTCATTTCATTAGATAACAATAACATAATCCAAGATCACTGAGAAATACACAATCACAAGAGACACAACATTTATGCTGGGAAACCCTCTAGGGGAAGAAAACCCAATAAAACTTCCTTAATATAAATAGCCAATACAACCAAGAGATCTTTTATGCTAATACAGAAAGTCCTCTCCTAGATATGCACCACTCTCTCTCTCCTTTGCCGGTAACAGATTATAACTTGTCTCTCAAACTGAGCAAGTGAGTTGTGTCTAAGTGAGGTGCAACCTTCTTTATTTATACAAGTCTGGCACGTGTGAAGTGTCTCTTCACTGGCAGGGCCGACTTCTTAAACTAGGTGGGTAAACCCACCTTTATTATATTTATGGGTCTCTTTATTAACTGTTGGGCCGACTTCTTATTCTCCCTATTATAATTGTCTGTTGACCAATCCACAAAAGGGGATTTGGTCCTATTACAATAACTGACACGATCAATCCATAATGGGGATTGATCCTATGAATAATATATATATAATAATAAGAATACTCTTTGCAGTTACAATATTTCAACATAGTCATCACTAAAGCCCAATCATCAGGTACAATGAGATGTAACTCCTCCGTTTGCTGGTAAACCAATCTCCATCTCTCCTCCCCCATGCCACTGCTGAAATGGTGAAGGTGAGGTCTCATAACTATGTGTTGTTGCCAAGGAGTGGCATCTGGATGCTCCTCTAAGTGTGTCTTCTCCCTGGAAGGCAGTACACCCCTCTGAATCCCACCATACATCTCGACATGCCCCTGTGAGCTATCACTCACCATTGTATGCTTCAACATACTTATGTCGTCTCCTATAGACTCCTGCTGCATCGTAGATATTGGGCGTACTGCTGGATCAACCTCTATATGGAGGTCAACCGTTCTCTGGACACAAATGGAAGTGTCCTCCATCAACCAGTGCTCCTCTGCTAGACCATCAACATCTTCTAGCCATGTGACCAAAGGACATATCTTAGTATCCACTAGGACATATGAAGTGGATCTCTAATGGATCTCCTTAAGAAGCTCATCTGATCTGGACTTTGATTCTTGGAGGGTTGTATATGTGCCTCTCAAGAATCCTCTAGTGCTCTTTAACTCCTGAGTAAGTCTGTCCACCCCTAAATCCTGCTCCCTCAGAGCCTCATGATACATCTCACCAATCCTAAATAGGCAGTCCCTTTCAGTGAAAAACTATTGGTAATCGGTCCTCATCATAGATACTCTCTCCCTGAGAGTATGAAAGTCATCCATGGCAAATCCCTCATCTGCACTACCATGTGCCACTGATGCTTCCCAGAAGTAATCGACCACCAATGGACGTGTGTCATCAAAACGTCTAGTGGTTGTCATGATCATAGACTCACTAACTCTCAACTGTCCTTTTAAGTGGTGTGACTCCTGATCATAGTCATCTCGAGGTACCACCTCATGCCTCTCACTGCTAGTTCCATCACTAAATTCCTCAACAACACTCTCTGCAGAAGATAAAGTGTTGAACTGTCTATTGTCTACTGTGCCACTGGGTCTGCCCATACGTAACTTCACATCATCCTTAACTGCTATCTCCCTTTGTATCATACTGTGTATGGTGTAAGCAACTGTATCCTCATGTGCACTCAACCTGCTACTATCATATGTGCCTGGATCCCATATATATGTAGCCAGACATGTGCTATGGTCATCCTGACTGATAAAGAGTGCATCCTCATCCATGCAGGCCGATCCTGGAAGTAAGTGCTCCATAAACCTGTTAGTCTCCAAAATCTTCTCAACTAATGGAGTCTCCAAAAGCTGCGACATAATCTCCTCATGTTGATCTGTATGTGTAGGGTCAACTATCTGTACGCTCTGTACCTCCTCCTGGATCTGTGGGTCTACATGTCCATGGTGTGCAATCCTCACACTAGGCTCATCCATCACATTTGACGTGCCACTGACCTCCTCATGTGACGTGGCTATCATGGGTGTCTAAAAGGGTGACAAATGTTTCATAGCCCTCATAGGGAGCTCATCAACTCTTGGTGCTGACATGTGTGAATCCTCACTAGTGTCACCACTCTCCCGGGGTGTAAGGTCATCAATGGTATGTGATATGTCTGCTGAGACACTGGTGTTATTGTCCTCTCCATCCGACTGTCTATCCACTATACAAGGGTCATCCTCCTCCTCCAACGTACTAGTAGCATCATCCTCTGTACAAGAATCACTATCACTAGCCTCTGTGAAAGAGTCACTATCATCACCAGACTGTCCCAAATCATAATCTATCACTCCATCCTAACTCATCTCATCATCATTGTCATAGTGTGCCTCAATAATGTGCTTATGATCCTTACCCCTACACCTATGATCTAGTTCCCAAGGCACCTTACAACTGTAGCAAGGTTGCGTGCTCCTACTGGGCGTGGGGTTTCTTTGTTCTTCCATCCATCTAGTTGCTTCTTTTCTCTTTTTATCTACTATGACGATCCCATGTAAAATATCCTCTTTGCTCCAATTGGGCTTTCTAAAGGCTACATACTGAGGAAAGGTTATGAGAGCCCTATTTTCCTTGCTAAGGCCAAAATATGTTATCTCCAAGCATGTCATCTCAAAGGCTATCCTATCCATTTCTTTCCAACTATCCATTTATCCGTATGAAAGACCCCTCAGGTTGGCAGGATTTAAGCTCTGATACCATTGTAATGATCCCAAGCCATTATGCTAGGAACATCACGGTTTTGGGTGTCTTTTAAAACTTTTATTGGTTGTTTTATTTCATCAAACACTTCGCTGACCTACTTGTTTAGATGTGTTTACTTGATGAATGGCCTCTTGATTTCGGACTTAGGGTTTACTTATGTGTTTATATGAGTGTTTGCATCAATAAACAAGAAGATAAACTCATGGACATACCTCAACCATATGCAATATGATAGACAAGCCAAAACATCTCAAATCTGCTTTTTTTCATGAAATAGAGAAACTTGCTACAATGAAGATGCCGATCTGGAATGCTCAATAGATTGCTAAGAAGATAGACAATAGAGTTGCTACAAAATTCTCCAATAAAATACTACAATAAGCCTCCAAAGGCTAGATACACAATGAATACTAAATACAAGTAGATCTGGGCCGTAAGAATGCTAAACCCCCAAGCTGGAAGGTGCCACGCCCCGCTGGATAGGTGAAGCTCCTCAACAATTTGGCCCTGCTGCCAAAAGTGTCCAATCACCTCAAAGAAGATGCCAAACAATAGATCGGGTGATGGCAAGAACAACTCAAGTGGCTGAATCTCCAAGATCTCCCTCAAACCCTATGGATCTGAACCTCCTCCAAGATATGGTGCGCCCCCCTGGATGCCTGAAACCCTAGATAAATCTACCTCACTCCTGGATGCCTCCAAATGCTCCACAAAACCACCAGAATGATAGATCGGGGCTTGGTTACCTCGCTAGTGAAGTCCCAAGCGAAATGGTGAAGATCTGGGCTAGCAAATGACTGAAACCAATTTCTGAAGTTGGCTCCTCTCCTCCAATTCATCCCATGAATATAATAAATCAAATGGCACCTGAAAATCCTCATGAATGGACTAGATCTGATGTCCAAGGCCTTGAAATGAAAACCCAGGTGATAGAATCTGCAAAAGCCCTGCCAATCACCTGCAATGAATCTCTCTCCAAGAATGGTGCACCCCCCTTGCTGGAAACCTCCAATGGTGCACCCTCATTCTCTTTCTGTGCCTGTGGCTAGTGTAGAACCCTCCTGCACTGATGGAGAACCGAGATAGAATGATGTGGGAGAGTATTGCATCTCCGAGACCAAGCTTGAGACAATATAGGTGGAATCTTTCTCCACTGAATCATCCTCTAGGGTTTGTTAAGTCAAAACCTTTGAAACCCCCAATGTTGTTCTCACTAGCTAAAAGTCGGATATCAAAAGATGATCATACATGAATGAATGGGTAGAGGCCCTTGCCTTTCCTTTATACTTTTTTCTTTCCTTGTCCCTCCAAAGTGACTTTCATTTTATTAATATTTAATTAATTAATTAAATCACTTTAATTAATTAATTAACCTTTTTACCTCTGAAAAACATCTTATCTCTCCTTGTGGCTTCCCTAGCCACTGAAAGTCACTTCTCACCATCCCATCCTGTAGTGTTTCTTCTCCTGATTCCAATGAACTATTACACTAAGAGGTTCCTCCAAGTAATGTGTCCAAAATGACCTCTTTAGTGAATTCAATTAACTTATGGCTCAAAATAGTCAAAATCATGGAAGTCATCGGAATGAAACGGAACCAAAGCCAACATGTGCGGAATGACTCATAATGATGGAATATGATGAGCAATGCAAGCTGGACCCCACAATGCCTCTCAATAACCCCTGTACTCGCTATAACATCCATCTGGCTACTCTGGTTATCATAAACCTCTGCATTGTGATGATGTCCCAAAGTGGGGACATTAAAACCTTTGTATGTTTATAGTCCATATTTTTTACCTACCCTAGGCAATGTGTTGGGTAAGTTTATCAAGATTGACACAGACCAAATAAGGAAAGGGTTCGTCACCTTTGCCCGCATATGCGTAGAAATCGACCTCAATCAAGGGCTATCATATACGATTCTTAGAGATTGGATTGAGGATGATCCTTACATGCAACTAGTCGATTATGAGAACACTGCCTTCAGGTGCCACTCCTATCAACAAATAAGACACCTTCAGGTAGCTTGTCCTTTATCCCCAACCCCGTTCTCATCCTCTGGAGCATGGAAAAGGGATAATGGTTGGAAAGACCCTACAAATCACAAAATCCGCTCAAACTCTTCATTTGACAACAAGCGACATCACAAAGAGACCCTAGCTCCTCTACCTTCTACAACACCATCACAGTCTCCAACAAATGCGTAGCATCCAACCACAGACCCAAAACACCATCCTTCGACATCAACACAACATCCCGAAGCTTCAAATTTTTTTACTCTGAATCCCGCATTTCAACCTTTACACACTAACCATGAAAGGGATGAATCGAATGAAATGATCATGGCCACAACCCCGCTCTTAGGAGCTCAGAAATGTTCTTTTGAATCGGATAATTGAAACTGTGATAAGGAAGCACCCTTAGCTTCCACAGCTCAAGACTTTGGCATTTCCTCAAACCATCTGGCTTTGGTGGTGAAAACTGCTGAGCCTATCTATTCCTCTGGTTGTATTGATGTTCGTAGAAAAAAGGTAGAAAGGATCCTCTCCAGGAAACACAATGTCCCAACCCTTTCTCCTTGTCTTTGTAATGTTTCATCTTGTTATGTTCATGTAGTCCTTGTGGATCTATTTTAGCATAGGTTAGTTTTTAGTTTTCCCTTGTTCTCTTTCTCGGGGGACGTTTGCTCATCATCTTGTTCCTTACGGGCAAGGCTACCAATAAGTCTCTGTATCACTTTGTACTTTTTTCTTGGTTGAATCGAAGGATTCTCATCTAGCTTATTTACTAACAAAAAAAAAAAAAAACTAAACTTTAGCCTTAAAAATTTAATTAATTTTTTCACTAACCAAATATAATATTCACATTTCCTTATGAGGAGATTCATAAAGTTGGTGATGGAACAAAAAATCATAAAGACGTTTAAAGCAAATTGTGTATATTAAAATCCATTATTACAAATGATTTCATTTTCATAATTAATAACTATAATTTTTTTATATTCATATTTAAAATTTATTATTATTAATGATTTCATTTTCATATTTAATAATTACGATTATAATATTTTTTTTAAATCTAACAATTATAAATTTATTTATGAAAAAATATTATAATGTTATCAATAAAATAAATGAGAAAATAACATTTCATATGAGTATTTTTTCTTTTTAAATATGTTTAATGAACATATTGTATCATGCTCAACAACAAACAATTCACCTTGAAGAAGAATTAAACATTATATGACATTAATGGTTATAAGTTTTTGTAATTACAATCCAAAGTAAACTATTTCATAAAACTAAAGTTAAACATTATATGGCAACTCTAAATTCTAATGAGTGATACATCTTAAATTTAATTTAAAAACAAAGAAATCATTAGCATACTTATAATATATTTTATAAATCAAACAATAGCAACATCAACATTATTTTTAAAAAACATAATATACATGTGTGCTATACTATTTATAATACACCAATGCAATTGAAAGCGTATTGGTGCGGTTTTTACATAAAAAAAACATCAAGAAACAATTTAATTGACAAAGTACGTATGCAAACTTCCACAATTAAAGTTTTGTGGAGGTTGTGCTTTGCGGATGAAATAATTCTTATGTGCCTCTCATAATTTAGCGCATGGAATCGATCCTCTGCCACTTTCTCAATCCCCTGCCTCACATCTCCTGCTTCGCGAGCCGCTGGGCTTTCCCCAAGATATTTTTCTCATGTAGTCATAATATAAACTGGCCTCAATTCACTTGTAAATCATATACCTACACCTCCTCTTCTTCGCCTCGAGGGGGCTTATCAAATAGCTCTTTGAGGATTGGGAGGAATTTTGTAGCCCACAAGTATCTGTAACTAGGGCCCTTTTCGGTGGAATCGAGCACATCAACTACGTTCCCTTCCAAGTCTCTCATCTTGGCCCCTACTTTGGCATAATTAGGACTGCCAAGCTCTACGATAAGAGCTTCTCAATACCCTATTCAACAAGAAAAGACCATGGTGGATGTCTTAATTATAATATTGTGTCAACCTCAAGAATGACCTAAGGTCCATATTGTATATTTAATATAATTTAGGAAGCACATTTGGAAAAACAACTGATGATCTATAAGTTTTGTCAGCATGCCTTATCGCTAAATATTAAGCATTGCCTTGGCCTCAACCTACTCCTCCATGAGATACTCACCTGTGTACTTACTAAGAAGCTCATGTTTCTTCTTATCCACAACCATCTACTCGATCAATTTCTCATTCTGAAGGAGCACATGGGCAACAAACTCTCTCTCTCTTTGTTGTTGGTTTCACTTGTCCCACTCTCCCATTTCTTCCACCACATCCTTCTCTTTTTCAAATAGGACCAACTTAATGGCATTGACCTTCCCATTGATTGTCAACTTGGCCTCCCTCTAGATAGACTCAATCCTCTTCCACTCCCTTAACACTCTAGCCCACATCTCCTCCTTCGTGGGCCACTCGACTTTCTCCAAGATACCGTTCTCATCATCCTTGTCGCCATAAAAATTGGCGTCAAGTCACTTATAAATTGCATACCTAGACCTCCTCTTCTTTGCCTCAAAGGGCTTATCGAATAGCTCTTTGACATCGGGGAGGACTTTCCCAACCCACTTGTATAATTGATTTTTGGAAGATGGCATGTTACAATCTTCCAACAACTAATTTTACAAGTGGGGCTGCTAAATTCCTCCATGACGTCAAAGAGTTATTCGAAAAGCCCGTCAAGGCAAATAAGAGGAGGCCTTGGTATGATATTTATAAGAAAATTGATGCTAGTTATGATGGCAATGGGGATGATGAGAACGATATCTTGGAGAAAGTCGAGCGACCTATTGAGGAGGAGATGTGGGTGATCCAGATGGAATTTTTTACTGAAAATTTGATGTCTTAAAATGTTGATGAAAATGACTCTATTCCGTAGATCTCGACGAGAGGTTTCTAACACAATTTAAATGGGCTCAAATGGACGCCACATGTAGAAGTTATTGCATTCTGAAGTTTTTGACCAACATGCAAAAATTCAACAAAGCAGGACATGTGGCAGCACCAGGTTGTGATACGTGACAGCACCAGGACGTGACACATGACAACACTAGGTTGTGAAATGTTGTAGTACGAGGACATGAAATGTGGCAGTTCCAGGACATGACACAGGACACTGGAGCTGATATGGTAGGTGATGATGTGGTCAATTAGAGCTTGACACATGACATTTGACTGTGAAGGCGATGTGGTAGTTGACTAGGCTGGTGATTGTGTGACATGTGGCCCAATAAGATGGTGCTATATAGCACCTTGAAATTAGCCAGTATGGGTTAGGTCAAAAATTAGTTTCGGATTGGCCGATAGGGGATTTGAACCACTGACCTGTCGAATGCTTGTTCTGTGCCTTACCACTAGGTCAAAGGATTGTTCTTGAAAATACATGGAAACAACTATTTTATTTAAAGTGGTATGTTGCATATATTGCCAAATATGTGGACAAAGCGCCAAATCGGGGTTTGACCCATGACCTCCACCCATTTATTATACATTTTTAATAACCCACATAAAAATGCGTTGCAACAACCATTTGGCATTTAATTTGAAATGGAATCAAAAGTGTTTTGTTGACCACATATATATTATGGTTAAATAATAGAATATTTCGATTACCATCCATAAAAGGTGGATAGACTATATATTATGGTTAATATGGGTATGGTTATTACAATATTTCTTGGGATATACCATATATTATATGGATTTGATAATATTTGTTGGTTATAACCATATATTTAAAATCCCATTTAATTTGGATCAAGTCAAGAATAGATCCATGACCCTTTTATATTTAAACCAAGGCATTTTTGCCATTAGAGGAGTTGATTTTTGGTGAGGAGTTGCTATGTAAAATGTAGAGTATTTCTTGCATAAGGTACATTGGAGAAGTGGGTTTAGGTTGAGTTTTGGCAGTCAAGTTGTGGAGGTGATTTTGTCATTGTCCCAGAGCCTTGTAGAAGAGTTGGAGACAATATTGTATGCAGGTTGGGAGCCTTATGATGTAAATCTAAGCATTTGAACATCAATAACAAAGCGGTCACTCATTGGAAGCGTACCTAGAGACGTAGCCCAAGAGGGGTGAACTCCGTTAATAACCTTGTGTTTGTATCTTGTTTTCTGTTGTGTCATTTATTCATTTCACAATTATTATTTATTCATTTTTTCTGCATTATTTGTTCATGTATCAACATTCTCGATCCAAATGCAATTTAAATACATAAACTAACTTGTAAATCGATCAATAATACCTTCATTTTTGGATCAGTGGGCCAGAGCGTCAAGGGAGTGGCAGAGGATCGAGTCTATCTAGAAGTAGGCCAGGTTGAAATAAAGAGTGGGGAGGTCATTACCATTGAGTCGATCATATTTGAGGAAGAGGAGGATGTGACAGAATAAATGGGAGAGTAGGACAAGGGAAACTAACAATAGAGAGAGCGAAAGTTTGTTTCCCATATGCCCCTTCTGGATGAGAAAGCGATCAAGCTCATGGTTGTGGAGAAGAAGAAACATGAGCTTCTTTGTAAGTACATGGGTGCGGATCTCATGGAGGAGCATGCCAAGGCCAAGAAAATTCTTAATATTTAACGATAAGGCATGCTTACAAAGCTTATGGATCATCAATTGTTTTTCAAAATGTGCTTCTTAAATTCTATCAAATATATAATATGGACCTTAGGTCATTCTTTAGGTTGACATGGTATTATAATTAAGGCATCCACCGGGGTCCTTTCTTGCTTAATAAGGCAAAGCGACATTGGGAAGCTCTGATCATAGAGCTTGACATTCCTAATTATGCCAAAGTAGGTGCCAAGATGAGGAAGTTATAAGGGAACAAAGTTGATGTTCTCGATGCCACTGGCAAGGGCCCTACTTACATATACTTCAGGGCTTAAAATTTCTCCTCATCTTTAAAGAGCTATTCAATAAGACCCCTCGAGGTGAAGAAGAGGAGGTGTAGGTATGTGATTTACAAGTGAATTGACGCCAATTCATATTATGGCTACAAGAATGACGAGGAAAGTATCTTGGAGAAATTCCAACGGCCCATGGAAGTGGAGATGCAAGGTAGAGCAGTAAAGAAATGATGGAGGATCGAGTCCATGTGCTAAATTATGAGAGGCACCAAAGAGTGACCTTTGTTTTTGCTTCCACAAAGAAAAACCTCCACAAAATTTAAATGTAGAGGTTTGCATGTGTAGTTATGAATTAAATTGTTTTTCTTTTGGCTGCTGCTATTGCGCTCGTCATCATCGTTGTATCCGATTCACATAAAATTATTTTTAGGCACATATATATAGATAAAACAAATTTAAATTATAAAACACAAACATAACTAATTTGTATTTATCAAAATCTGAAATATTAATTTATGTTTGAAAACAAAAAGTGAAAAAAGTATTCAGTGCCATTACAAAAGATCATAAGCATCGCTATTGATGTTTTATGTCAGACATAAGACACCAAACAATGGTGTGTTAAATTTAACGCATTGGTGCATCATTTTTAGTAGAGCACTGATATCTATAGCAGTGCATTGTGTTATATAGCGCATCGATTATAGGTTGTCATACAAAACACATTGCGATGACATTTTACATATGAACTATGTAACACAGTGCATGTGGTTCTACGGAACACATTGCTTTAATAATTCTTTTTTAACTAATTAATCAAGTGGTGCACTTTTCTATATGAAAAACACTGGTATTCCTTGGAGCACTGAATGTTTTTTAATGACGCGTTGTATTTTATGATGCACTGATAACATACACATTTTAAAGATGCACTGCTATGATAGTTTTTAAAATATTTCTCTTGATGAAAATCCGTTAACAACATCAGTGAATTTAGGTGAATTTAATGCACTGATGCTCCATTCTTTGATTTGTCTATGTTCTTACTGATGTGTTTGTATTATAACGCACCGGTAATGGGACGTCCCATAAAATGAACTGCTATGGTAAATTATTATGTATTTTACTCGTTATTTTGTAGTACACAACACCGTGTGTTGTATATATTTGATGCACCATCGAGCATAATTTTTGTAAGAGAAAACTAGGTGGTGCATTCAATTAATAGAAAACATTGATGCATTATCTTAATCGATGCACCATAGAGGACCTTAGGGTGCTTACCATAAGATGCACTGCGCTACTAATTTTTGAAAATTGGGCCCCGTGTCATGCTCTTTACAACACTGGTGCATTGTTTGGACTTAGGGAGACTGGTAGTTTAAATTGTTTTATCGCAACATAAGTGACGTGATGTGTTAATATAAATGCACCGATGCTACCATGTTATTGGAGCATCGTCATTTTGTTTAATGGTGCGTTGTGTTGTCAAGAGCACCGGTAATGAGCCATCCACCCAGAGGCCTCACTATCCCACGTCGCTCAATATTTTCCTGGTGCAGTTCTTTCAACAACACTGGTGCATTTGGTTAACATAAACACACCATCACCTCAAATTTTATGGAAAGTAAACTCGGCAATGCATTTTCTCTAACCGAACACATCAATGCTCTAGAGTTTCTAGAGCACTAACATGATGTTTAATGATGCATATTCTAGTATAATGCATCGATGCTCTTGTTGGCCCTAGAGGCACCACTACGTTATATTTATTTATTTATTACAAATTAAGCGGTGTGATGTGTTACTATGAACGCCTCGATGCTACCATGTTATTGGAGCACCGATATTTTTTTTGACTGGTAGATTCAACACATTTCCAAATTTTTGAAATTACCATGAATTTTCATTTCCTCTCAATGGTGGAATGATGCCTCCTCGGGACATAAGAGTCAAGGTAAATTTTTTGTTACCTTCCCATTTGAATTTTCATTTGATTAAAATTTGAATTTAGCTTGAAATTTGGTCCTTTATTCAATTTTTTTCCCTATTCTGTGTGACGTGCCTATACAATTTTGCTCACCCCAATGTGATGCATCATGTGCTAACTTTGTAGAAGCAACACAACTAGTGTGTATATTCTAATCGTACTTAATCGATGCGTCATTTGAAACTCTTTGCACCTAGTGCATTATAAAAAACAACGTCCGCTAAACAACATTAATGTGCTTTTCAAACACATAAGCATCGATGCATTACATTTAACTAAGCACACCGCTAAGTTTACAACTCATAAATTTTAACTCGGCGATGCAACCATTTTAAACAAATGCACCAGTGTTATTAACATAACTACATTGGGACAAATATTGTCGGACTTGGCATAATGGGACATTTCGTTTGATGCCCCGTAATTGATGCTCTATGCTTCACAATGCACCACTAAACACAACAAGCCAATGTTACAACTTGGATTCCAGGTTTAAGAAGGCACTATCTCCTCTCTTCCTTGTTTCCTTATTCTAGGAGATCACAACTTGCTGGGCCCAATTGATATTAGATAGGAATTAGGGTGGAGGGGATTCCAGAGAGGATGGATTATAATGGTTCCAACTCTCCTTGATTACTTTTAGAAATGAGGGGTCTTCCAAGCAAGTAGAATTTAGTTTGAAAGGGATGGGGGGGTTTTTAATTTGAGTGGCCAGTTCTAGAACAATGGGAGTGTGGTCTAAGTCCCCTCCTGATGAGACCCACTTCCCGATCCTTAAATTTTCTTCCAGGAAATCTTCAGAAAGGTGGAAACGATCTAGTCTTTTTTCCACCCTCGCCTCCCCTATATGCATATTTCTCCATGCGAGGGAAAGCTTGGTTGGTTGAATGTAGAAAAGGTCAACTACCTCAATACTTTAGATCAAGAACTCAATAAGCGAGTCCAGTTGAGTTATCAATCCCCAGATGTCGTGTTCACCCAAAGTGAAGTTTAGATCTCGTCCAATCAACACATGACCAGACTCTATCAAGGAGTTTTGGAGGGTCTGATCCCAGAATTGTCATCAATCTGAATATGGTCCATAAATGTTGACGCATATAAATTCAATATTAAAATCACTTGAGAGGAGGAGGTTCCAAACCCTGGTTGCATTTCCTAATGTTAGTGTGAACAATGTTCTTTAGCTATCTAGTTCTTTCTTAAGTAGTTCTTTGCTTTAGCTCTCTTCACACTAGGTTAAGTTTACTTAACGACTTTTTCACTTTATCCCATATTGGTTGTGTTTTTACTCTCTTAGGTGGTAAATGTTATATATATTCATCCATTGTTCTCATACAAGCATATCATATTCATTGTATTCTCTTGAGTAGAATACAATTTATTCTTGCTCATTTCTTATTTATAGATATGCTTTCCTTCGTTTATTTGCATTCTTGGGTAGATTTTCAGCCAAATCTTACGCCCAAGAATTTTGAAGATGCAAGATGTTTTTCTTCCAACCAGTTAGTATACCTTCGAAGCTCCCTCAAGTGTCAATGACCAAGAAATCCTAGCCTGGGAGAGTTGTTGAAATAACTTTTATAGCTCTCTCTCCTTCCATCATCGTCTCTTGAAGCATCAAGATTAAGAGATTATGAGTATCCATCAACCAATTTATGGAAAATTTACTTGAGGGATTGGCCAACACTCTGCAGCTTAGGAACAAGATGATCATGATGGGATTTTCCCTAGGCATTTTCTCTAAGGGCCCCAATAAGTGACTTCTATGTATCAGATCGAACCTTTGAGTCCACCTGTTTTTTAGCTAAGGAGAGGAAATATTTTTGGTCCCTTTGAGAGGGATTTAGGTCATTTTCATCATAAGGACATGGACCACCCTCCATGCCATGGATGAGAGCGTTTTGAATTCAGGTCTTGGATATGAGATTGCATTTTGAATAAGAGGGGATATGGGGGACCATCTGGACAAGTAGGTTATTAAGGGGGAAAAAGGCCAAACTTTGAGAGATGTTCCAGCAGAGGGAAACCTTAACATTTGGAGATTCGTGAGAGGGAATATAGATGTGGGTTGTAGGCCATAGAAGCTTAGGAGGATTGAAAGGAAATACTTTCATGTTCCCTCTTCAAAGATCGTGATGTGTTCCCTAAAGGACCCAAATTGTAATTCTAAATCATTAGAGCGAAAAGGATGGGGGGAAGGGATGTATGACTTACCTGAAATTGATCTAATGCCTATTGATTAGGGGAAATATAAGATCCCACATTTGGTCTCAGGCTAGTCCTTCTTGAATTGTGTGTCTACCAATGTGGGCATCGATGGCTACGTAGCCCATGTAGGAATTTTTGTGGCAGAGTTTGGAAACACTTCCATCGCAAGTTTCTTCACCCACATTTTGTGCTTTTCTATCCTTGAGTAGTCTCAGACAAGGTGGTTGTGAGAATGGCACCACCCACATTGAAAAAGGGATGCCCTCGTGGTCCAATTCTTGGAAAATTTGGTTATCTCCTTTTTGAATTGTAATGGATTATGTTATGCTTCCTGCCAAACTTAGTCCAACAGGTGTGTGAGCCATTCCCATGTAACAAGTGGAATGGAAGAAGAACTCAACTTCACAAAAAAATTCCAGGGCGTTGTCAATACCCTTGAACACCTTCTCTAACCAAAGGATCAGGGGGATCCCTAGTAAGTGAACCCACACTAGAGTGACCTCATGTTTTTAGAATTTGCATCGAACTCTACTGACCTTTTGTTTAGGAAAAGTGTCCCAGTTCCCCAATTCTAGCAAGTGTAGAATTTTTTTGGCATCTATTGTTGAATGCATGACCCATGCCAACTAGTGCTCTGCCAAAACCAAAATCCTCAGTGCATACTTGATGAGTCTTGAGAAATTCTCCTTAGTCCATTTTTTTTCATTTCCACCGACATCCTTTTGCTTGCAAATCTTCCCACTAGAGCCACATATTGCATGAACAGGGTTTCGTGGAGCTTTACGCCCTCCCCCGGAACCAAGTTGATTCTCTCTGCTTTAAGTTTGAAAAACATTTTATTCTATTTTTTTCCTTCCATATCTCCCAGGCAAAGGCTATCACACTACAAGGAGAACAACTTCTAGCAGAGGTTTTTACATAACCTCCTTAAAAACATTATCCCTTAGTTGTTTATAGCGGAGCCGGGTGGTCGGATGTTTTTGCGGAAGTTTCTTTGCACCTTTAAGGTACATATGCACCAATGCACACCTAAAACATAATGCATGAGTGCTTAAATGTTCAAATGCACCGTCACTTTTTATAGCGAAGGTTGTTGGCGGAGGCGGGTGATCGAAGGTTTTTGCGGAGGTTTTTTTACCAGTGTGCCTTTAAGGTACATACACACCTAAAATATAGTACACATATGCTTAAATGTTCAAACACGTTGTCATATGTTATAAAAATAGTAACAAGCATCGATCAAAGCACACCGATGCCATTGAATATTATGACCCAATGCATATAACTGTTCTCAAGCGCATCGTGGTAGGGTAAATAAATAAAAAATTACTCGATCAATTTTCATTGTGACACCTCATGATGTGCTTCCAAACTCTTAAGCAAGCACCGATGCTCACTCTCCTTTCAAATATGCCCTGTTTCTGGTGCTCTTTGGCGAGTTGGATATCTTGAAGTATAGGTGCCTCTTATAGACAAACGAAAGGAAGAATTAAAAGCCTTTGAATAGGCTATAAGGAAGATTCTCTTGGATAGAAAAAAAGAATGAAGACTGAAGAGTCATGCTTTATGGCTACAAGCAGGTGAGGAAAACACAAAATATTTTCACCAATTTACAAACAAGAGGAAGGCCATTAATACCAATTGGGCTATAGGTAGAGCCGATGGATCTAAGGCCACATATTTTGAGGAAATTTCAGTAGAATGGACCCTACACTTTCAAAAGTTGTTCAAGGTTGATTCCCATGTGACCATAGATGCCATTCTCAATGTTGCAAACCATTTTCCTATTTTTGTTGATCAAGATGGAAATGACAAGTTGATGGCTAAAGTAACCAAGGAAGAATTACTAGGAGTCATGCATAGTTTTCAGAAAGACAAGAGATTGGGCCTTGATGGGCTTATGGTTGAATTCTATCTAGGTTTTTTTGACTTCTTGGGGAATGGTTTTCTAAGGGTAGTTGAATATTTTAGATACTTGGGGAAAGTCTTGGCAGCTTTCGATGCAAATTTTGTTGCCTTGATCCCCAAATCTGATAATCCTAGATCTTTTGACTAGTTCAGGCTCATCTCGCTTTGCAATAATATCTACAAAATAATCACAAAAATTGTTGCTAGAATGTTGAAATACTTTCTTTATGATCACATCTCCTTTTAAAATTTTGGATTTCTAAAGGGGCACAAAATCCAGAAAGCAATAGAACTAGCCTAGGAAGGACGTCACTCTATCCACATGGGTAAAATAAAAGCAATCACTTTCAGAGTGGACCTGTCCAAGGATTTTGACAAAGTAAGTTGGATTTACATAAAGCTACTTCTCATACACCTAGGGTTCAGTCACTCATTTGTGACTTGGGTTTTAAATTGTATAAGGTCAACATATTTTGTTCTATTGATAAATGGATTTTCCATCACTTTCTTCAAAGCTGAAAGAAGAATCAGGCAGGGATGTCCCCTCTCCCCTCTCCTCTTCCTTCTAGTTGCAGAAGGACTCAACATATTGATACTTAATGCAGTCTCAAATGGTCATCTGAAAGGTATATTAGCCAGTGCCACTTTCTTCCTCTCCCACCCCTTTTTTGTGAAGGGGAGATTCACTATTTGGAACAATTGAAGGATCTACTCTCAATTTTTATCAAAGCCACGAGGATGCAAATCAATAAGGATAAGTCCTCGCTCTTCACCTGAGGACTTTCAAATCAGTAATAACTCTATATATCCCAGATATTAGATCTCCAAGAAGGAGATTTAGACTCGGGGATGAAATACTTGGTTTTTACTCTTAAAACCAATGGTTACCTTAAAAAAGATTGCTCGTGGCTACTCGCTAAAGTGGAAAATAAGGCAAATGCATGGTGCAAAAGGTGGCTTTCTAGAGTTGATAGGTTGGTTTTGGTCCAGGCAATCTTAGAATCTATTCTAGTATATTGGATCACCATATCCTAGATACCCAAGGGCATTTTGGGAAAAATTAGACAACTCTCTTTTAGATTTATTTGGTTTGGGTCAGAAGATAAAAAAATCCCTAGTCTTAGATGCTTGGAAAAGGTTAGTTATTCCCAAAGGACTTAGGGGTTGTGAGATGAAAAATATATATCTCTTCTAAGAGGGATTGGAAACTAAGAATGTGTGAGGATTGATACAAGGCATGGGCCTCTGGTCACAAGTCCTCCAAGCAAATTACTTCCCATATGAGTTCATAGTGGATTGGATAAAAAATGCCAAGAAAAAGGTTCAAAATGGCTCCATTGTATGGAAATCCATCCTAAATGCTTTCATGGTCATTGTAAACTGGATGATCCAGTGACTTGGAAATGGGGCCCAAGTGATTTTAGGTAAAGACCCTTGGATTGGAAGCAACAATAGCCACACACTCCTAGATCACCTAATCCTATACTTAAAGAGAAAGGGCTTCTAATTTCTTAACCAAATCTAGTGAAGAGACTATGTCACAGGTCAAGTCCATTGGTTATCATTACAAGAGGTCAGATTGAGAGAAAAACAAACTCCCCTATGGAAAAAATATACAAACTCTCTTCAAAATTCCTTTGTTTATCCATAAATCAATTAATTTGGTCACTTAACCCCTCTGGTGGTTATGTCCCCAAGATAGGCTATACTTCCTTGGTGTAATAAAACAGAGAAGACCCTCCTCCTTGGTGGGGGGGGGGGGAATCTCTAGAAGATAAAATTACCGGCTAAGAAAAAATTATTTATGTGTCTCATTTTATTCAATAAAGCGCCCACCCAAAATAAATGACAATGGAAAAATTTCAATGGGCTGGGTAGATGCAACCTCTGCAAAGAGGATAATGGAAAAAATCACCATCTCATTATTGAATGCACCCTCTCCAAGGCATTCTAGACTAAAATACAAAGGAAAACAAGGTCTTCTTGTATTTAGGATGGAGAATTTATAGAATTAGCCTTTAAAAATTGGTGGGCAGTCAACACACCAAAAATCACAGAGCTCTCCCCTCGATAGTTGCATGGAGAATTTTAATTACTCGGAAACACTTCTTGTTCGATGATGTTGACTCCTCCCCCTTTCATTGTGCACTTCAAATTCTGGCCATTCCAACAACCTACCCATAAGGCCCCTCATCTTTGTCGACAAGTCCTCTTTCAGAGACTATAATACAAAAGGACACACCTTCGACTTTCTTCGATGGAGCTACCCAAGGGAATCTATCTCATGGAGGATTTGTTGGCATTATCTACCTCTCAAAATACTAGACCATATCATTCTCTACTAGCCTTGGACAAGAGAAAAACAAATTTAGTGAGCTAATGACTTTAAAGCTTACTCTTCATCTAACCAGGGAAAAAAGAACCTCACAGATGCAGATTTATGGTGACTCTTTATTGACAGTCAAATGAATGAATGGTGTCTTGTCTATGAGAAAACTACACCCTAATGCCTCTTTTTTAGGACATCAAACAATCTACAAACTATTTCTCTTGCCTATTTTTCCACCATGTTTACAGGGATCGAAACCAAGAGGCAAATCAACTCTCAAAAGTTGGAGTGGCATTGGACAGGGGATTTTGGAAGATCATTGAAAAACCCAGGAAAAAACTTCAAAATATTTTCACAATTCTTGGTTACATATTTGATTAGCGGATCACTTTTTTATGCTTATGTTTTCTATCATCAACAAAAGCTTTTCTATGTGCCATTTATTATAAAAAAACTTATTTTTTATCAGATTGTGAAGGAACACTTAAAGCCAAGTTATATGACCCAATTTGACCAACATCATTATAAGACAGATCTACGTACATGAAAATTTAAATTGGACTTTCCAACCCTTTTTCATGGTTGTAGGACCGATCTCATATGTAAATTTTGATTTTTTGCTGCGAGTTTCAAATGCCTTGTTTTTTGGGAGATGTTTGTTGTAATGTTCCCAAATAGATTTGCTTGGAACATTTTAAGTTTTATGTTTTCTGGTTGTGGTATTTTGTCAAACACTTTGCAGATTTTTGTCTTCTTGAGTTTCACTGGGTTTATGGTGATGGTTCTTGCTGTGTTTGCAACAAGTAAAAGATAGCAATATAGGAATGGAATATACTAAAAAAGATGAAAGACAAATAACACAAGAAATAGCCACACATACCTCACATTTGATGTTATTTAGATATATAGTTGTCCTCATACAAAATGGAGCAGATATGGAATACACATAAGAGAATAGAGTGTATGGCTAATAGTGCCTCCAAGATATAATCTAACAATGCAATTTTTTTGCGGTTGATTCGATCACATGATTTTCTTGTGAATTGTGAGCCCACGCGCTTGATCCAAGGTTCCCTCTTGCCGCCATGGAGGCGTTGGGCTCTTCCCAGTCTCCTCCCCCTCCGCCTACCCCAACAGTCGAGGATGCTTTCAATCGGATGTTGGATTCTTTGCCGAGAAAGAAGACAAATGAACCCCCTAAGTTCGTGAAGAAGTTGGATGATATTCCAGAAATCTCTCTCCCCCCAGAGAAACCGATCCAGGCCACCTTGTCACTGGTGGATCGTGTCCCTGTGGGACAGTTCACTGGCCTCTGGCCCTCACCAAAAGCAACGGAGAACTGGGTGGTCAAAAATTGGAAGCCTTTGATCAAGAACAATGTAACCTCATACTTCTTTGGGAGAGGCTTCTTTCTGTTTGAATTCACTACAAAAGAGGATAAAGATCTGATATTTCAGAATGGGCCCTGTTTCATGGGCCCTCAGAGCTTGTATCTCAACAAGTGGACGCTGGACTTCGATCTAGAAGTGGATGTCCCTACGGCTGTTCTAGTATGGGTTAGGCTGTCGAACCTCCCAGTCCATTGTTGGAATTGGGACTCTTTGCAACACATAGGTAACACCCTGGGTAAATTTATTGATCGGGAAAAAAACAAGGATCAATATGACTGTGCCAAAATTTGGGTCGAGGTCGATCTAGAGGTGGGACTCCCGGAGGCAATAAAAATCAAAGTCAACAGTTGGACTCATATGAAAAACTTAGATTACGAGAAGCTTGCTTTCAAGTGCCAAAAATGCCATGTCTACGGACACTTTGCTAGGGGTTGCCCGAGTAATGGAGAGAAAGATAAAGAGAAGGAGGAAGGCTAAAATCAGGCCAAGCGGACAAAAAAATCCCATAAAACCCCCAAATCTAGGGCTCCAAAAGACAAAGGCCCACAATCGGCTTTTAATTAGCATGGCCCTACTCTGAACGGTCAAGCAAACAAATTCGGGCCCTTAAGCTCAGCTCCAGAGGAAACCCAAGAGGTCGAAACACAAAAGACACCATCCCCCGACAAAGGGGCACCCTTAGGTCCTAGGACAGGGGAAAGTGCCTCAGAAAGCCTCAAGGAAAAACAAGCAGAAGTCAAAGAGGAGGAACAAGGCTCAGAGGAATCAGAAGAGGAAGGAGAAATAGGGGACACACAAACTTTGGCCAGAAGATCGACAAGAGGATGAAAGTCTGCCCGAGATAAGAGAGAGCAGGAAACCTACAAAGATAAGCTTCAGGGCAACCAACAAACCCTTGAGAAACTTTTGGAAAAAATGCCGAAGATGACAAGGAATCAGATTCAGGGCTCCAAGGGAGCTCAACACACTAAAAAAAGTAAGTGATGAAGGTCATCTCCTAGAATTGCAGGGGTATGGGGAGCAAAGAAAAAGAAGAAGCAGTGAGAAGCATCATATGGATAGAAACCCCTGACATTCTATTAATCCAGGAGACAAAAATGGAGGGCAAAGACTTCCTCCAAGTTAGTAAGAATTTCTAGAAGAAAGGTGGAGGACTGGCCGTTTCTGCTCGAGGAGCCTTGGGTGGGTTTGACTCTCTTTGGAACAACAATAAGTACTCACTGATCACTGAAACTCAAAATGACCATTGGCTATACTTGAAACTTCAGCTTCTTGGCACAAAGGAGGTCATCAGCCTCTTCAACGTATACGCCCCAGTCAACGCAGGGGAAAAAAAGACCTGCTGGGACTCCATCAGGAATCTGGCAGAAAAGGAGAATGTGGAAAATGTCATCATTGCTGGTGATCTTAATCTCACCTTGCTTTTGTTAGAGAAGCAAGGAGGCAGCAATGTCAAGATTCTGACATGGGAATGGGTGGAGGACCTCATGCAAGAGTGGGATCTGCTTGACATCAAGCCCTCCAATGGTAAGTACACTTGGTCAAATAAAAGAATCGAACCTGGTCATATTGCAACAAGACTTGACAGATTTCTTGTTCAAAGTTATTTCCTACTTTTAAGTCTAGAGGCTAGTATGCATATTCTCCCTTGCAGTGTTTCAGATCATAAACCCATCAAAATTGAATTCCTGGCCCAAAAAAACCTAGGCCCAATACCTTTCAGATTTAGTCCTTTATGGGTCAAGGAACCAGATTTCATGAAGAAGGTAAAGGAAACTTGGAGGGAACCTGTCAAGGGATCTTCCTTCTTCGTATGGGAGGAAAAACTCAGAAGAGTGAAAGCAATCCTGAAAAGCTAGGACAAAACACTCCCTAATCCAGCATCTGAAAGAAAACAAGTCCAAGCTAGCTTGGACCTCCATCAACTATAGACTGAAAGGGCAGAAATCAAAAAAGAAATTCTAGACAGGGAGGCAGAATTACAGCAGAAGTACCAGAAGGCATGCTTGTCGGAGGAAGAATATTGGAGACAAAAATCCCGCAGCATTTGGCTTAAAGCAAGAGATATGAATACCTCCTTCTTCCACAAACAAGCCCAAGCGAGAGGAAACTTTAACTCCATCTTAGAAATCAAAGAAGATGCCACAATCCACAAGGACTTCATCAACATCAAAAGGGTAACATCCTCCCATTTTAAAAACCTTTACAATGAAGAAGGGGAGAGAGCCCAGAACTCCAAGTTTCTCGATGTGGTACCTACAAAGATCACTAAAAGAATGAATCATATACTTGAAGACAAGGTTAATAAAGAAGAAATTAAGGCTGCCCTCTTTGCCATGGAGCCCGATAAAACCTCCAGACCAGATGGGTTTACTGCCAGATTCCTCCAAAATTGTTGGCATATAGTCGAAAAGGATCTACATAAACTAGTCCTAAAATCCCAAGCTTGTCAGAAAATTGGGGGTAGCACCAATTCTGCCTTCCTTGCCCTCATCCCTAAGGAAAAGGGAGCCAGTGCCTTTAATATATTTTGCCCTATATCTCTTTGTAATATCGGTTACAAGCTGATAACAAAGGTGATAGCCAACAGATTGAAAAGTATCCTCCCTACTATTATCCCTGAGAATCAAGGGGGCTTTGTTCATGGGAGATAGATCGGGGACAGCTTCATCTTAGTACAAGAGGCGATACACTCAAGTCTGCTTCGAAAAGAAAAGGGTATGGTCTTCAAACTTGATCTCGCAAATGCCTTTGATAGTGTCAGACACAGTTTTCTCTTTGATGTTATGCACAAGTTTGGATTCGGGAATAACTTCATCAATTGGATTTGGTCTTGTATCTCTGAACCCTGGATCGCTCCTTTGGTGAATGGGTGAGCAACAAATTTCTTCAAAGCCTAAAGAGGGCTTCTACAGGGGTGCCCCCTTTCTCCCCTCCTCTTCGTCCTCCAATATTTTGTTCTAAGATTTTACCGGGAGAAGAAACATCTAGATCAAGAGATAATGGGTCTGAACATTGCAAGAGGAGTCAAAAATATTAATCATGCGTTGTTCGTCGACGATTCTTTGTTGCTGGGTGGAGCCAATATGCTTTTGGCTTCATGCTTCAAAGGAGTGTTGGATGATTACTGTGATGCAATGGGAAGCATTCTAAATAAAGGTAGATGCCATATATACTGCTGGAATGTTCCTGTCAGCACCCTCATTGCCATCTCTAGATGCTTGGGCTTTGCGGCCTCTTCCAACTGGTCTTCTTTCAAGTACCTGGGCCTTCATATTTTCCAAAAGGCTGCCTTTAGCAGAGACTGGCTCCCTCTTTTAGAAAATTTCAAGCTCAAGATTCAGGCTTGGGGCTTCTCTTGGCTCAACCATGCTGGTAAAACAATGCTCATTAACGTTGTCCTCAACAACCTCCCAATATTTCAATTCTCTGTCATGTTGGCTCCTATCTGTATCCTCAAGAAAATGGAGAATTACATCCGTAAGTTTTTCTGGAAAGGCGGTAAACAAAATGAAAAGAGAATCCCCCTGGTAAGTTGGGACAAAGTCACCAAGCCCCTGATGGAAGGCAGACTAAATTTTAAAGACCTCAACATCCAAAATGTGGCAATGGGAGCTAAGTAAATATGGAGAATTATTGCTCCAAAGCTTGGTTGGGTGCAAACTATTCTGTGGGAAAAATATTTCGGGAGTCAAAGGAAACGATGTCTTGACAACCCCCTTCCAAAAAATGGATCGCATCTCCTCAAGCTCTGCATCAAAGCTACCCCATTGATAAACCACCATGCAGTTTGGATTCTTGGTAATGGCAAGCTTACAAAAATCTGGGAAGACAACATCATGAACAATCCCCCACTCGCCAAAATCAGTTCGCTGCACGTGCTTCAGGCTTGGATGGTCAACGTCGACTTGATCATGCTGTGGGATATCTCTTGGTTGGAAGACTGCAATTGGATTAGTTAGAAGAAGCTCCAGGTGCCTTAGGGCCTGAAACAAGACTACGAAACATTTTATACTCATCTGAAGGGCATGGCCCCAATTCACGCTAGGAGACAAGATAAACGTGGATGTGGCTCCCAATCAGGCAGCTACACCGTGGCTCTAGGCTATGCAAAACTGTTGGAACAACCCCACACCCCCCCCAACCTAGCGACTTGGAAGGGGCTTTGGGGTCACAAGACAATTCCTAAAATCGATTTTTTCTGCTAGCTCATGTGCCACAATAGAATCCTGACTGGGGATCGATTGAAGAAAAGAGGCCTCCAAGGGCCCTCTCGATGCATAATGTTCCTCGAAAATGAAGAGAATCTCTGTCACTTAATGTTGGAATGTAATTTTGCTCAAGAGATCTGGAATGAGGCTATGGGCCCCTGGAGAAACACTCTTCCCTGTCCCACCTCCATCGCTGATCTGTTTGCTACATGGCTGAGCAACTACCTAGGGGTACTTCTAAAAAATGAAAGCTTCAAGGTGGCTTGTCTCTCCTTGCCAAAGATCATTTGCTGGCAAATCTGGCTGGAAAGGAACAAGAGAATTTTCAGAGTTCAAGTGCAGGAAGTGAAGCTTGTCTCAATCAAGATCAAAAACCAACTGAAAGAAAGCCTGGGTGCTTAGCTTGAGGAAACCAATTTAAGTCAGTAGGATATTGAATGGGGAGAAAGGTTGGGCCTCCAGTTTGCATAAGTCGTGAGACAAAGCAAGCCAAGCAAAGAATGGCAAATTAGACTCAATGAAAAATACTTTTCAGCCTGGTTGCATAATCAATCTAAATATACTCTTCTCTTCGACAGGGCAGCCAAAGGCAACCCTGGGAAAGCTGGTGTAGGTGGTCAATCTAAATATACTCTTCTCTTCGACGGGGCAGCCAAAGGCAACCCCGGGAAAGCTGGTGTAGGTGGTGTCATTAAGAATCTAGCAGGAAGAATCAAGCATAGCTTCACCTGGGGCTTGGGCCACAGTACCAACATCCAAGCAGAAGCATTGGCCCTGTTCCAAGGCCTCAAGCAAGCCAAAGATCTAGGCATCAAAGAGGTTAATGTAATTGGCGACTCTCAGTCCATTATAAAAGCTATAGTGGACAATTTTTCTCCCAAAGACTTCAGATTAGCAAGACTGGCGACAAGAATCAACTCCCTAACTAAATCCTTTCAGAGTATAAATTTCTTCCATGTGATGGGGGAGAATAACAAGGACGCTGACTCAGAAGCCAACAAAGTAGCTCTTCTTTCAGCCGACAACCTACTAAGAGACAGGGACGAAGATTGGGATCCCATTCCTTAAGAGCTTACTGTTCTCTCATGTTTTTCTGCATTTTACTGAACCAGTTTGTCTGTATTCACAAGTTAGGGAAAATAACGAAGATTGATTCGTTGGCTATTTGTAGAAACCTTCGGTTTATGAGTATTTGGGCCTTTGAGATCCTCGTTGTAGAGAAAAGCTGGGCTTCTCCTCGCATTTTGTAACCTGATTAAAGGCATTTACGCCAAGAATTAAATACAATCCCATACCCGTTCCTGTAAAAAAAAATAATGCCTCCAAGATACAATAGAGAGATGAATATATAGGCTTCCAAAATCCTCCTCAAGATGAATACCAAAGATCTAGAAAATCCAACTCATCCCTAGCTGAGATTTGATGTCCCCTCTAGCACAATATGCCCCCCCATTGGCTGTAGCATGCCTAGAAAATGACCTCTAAATCATTGAAATGAACTACTAGTAAGTAGATCGATGGTTAGGAAAACCCTTTGGTGAATCTCCAAACTGCAGAGAGTGATCTCCCACTCCAAATCGCTTGATCTATTGAGATCAATGCGCCCTCCTGAAGAGAAAACTCACCAAACTCCACAAATAAATAAATGTAAGCTCCAAACTCCCAAGAGAAGCTACAAATCTCTAGATCTAAATATATATGATCAAGGGAAGTGATCCCTGGGAAGATCTGTGCAGATCTAAACCCTCCAGCTGTAGATCTCCAAATACAAATGCACCCTCCTCTTGGAAAACTCACACCACTGGAAGAATCAATGGATATGGAATGAAACTCTCCACCAAATAGTGAGAAAAGGCGACCTGGTGATAACCAACACTCTTGAAGTGATATCTCTCTCATATCAAATGTCCACCATCCTCCATGAACTCCTCTCTCAAGAATAGTGCGCCCTAGCTCTACAGAAAACCTCCAACAATGCGTATTGCCTCCACAAACTACGTTTGAATGGAATAAAACCTAAGCTAGAATGGTGAGGGAGGAATATTTCACATCCTTGGCCAAGCTTGGATTAGGAAAGGTGGAATCTTTTACCACCGAGTTGATATCTAGGGTTTGTTCAGTCAAAACCCTCAAAACCCCCATTCATAATGGGATCTCTAACAAGAAGCCATGCATCAAAATGATAATCAACATAATGAGAGAATAGAGGCCCATATCTCTCTTTTATCCCCTTTGTTCACCTTTTATCTCCAAGTGACTTTTACTTTATTTTTTTTATTATTCGTTAATTAAATCACTTCATTAATTAATTAGCCTTTTTGCCTCTAAAAAGTGATTTATTCGTCCTTATGGTTTCTCTGGTGACTAAAAGTCACTTATCATCATCTAATCTTGTACTGCTCTTCCTCCCAATTCCGATGAGCTACTACACTAAGAGGTTTCTCCAAGTATTATACCAAAAATGACCTTTTTAGTGAAATTAATTAAGATATGACCTATAATAACTCAAAATTACGAAATCGTCAGAATGCAACATAACCAAATCCAAGCTATGCGGAATGGATCTTGATGATGAAATATGATGAATGATGCAAATCGGGCCCAATAAAACCCCTTAATAACTCTTGAACTCGCTGTCACCCCCATCTGGCTACTCTGGTAGGCATAACACTCTATAACATAATAGTGTCTAAAAAACAAGACATTACATTCATCCCTACTAGAATATTGTTTGTCCTCAAGAAATAACTAAATCAATCTGTATATGATACCAGGATCCCATATCCACATGTGTGATGTTTAGTAAGATCTCCTCAAGACATGGCCCCTCCAAGTGCTCACCATACATGATACCCAAATGCTCTTGATGAGTAGAATGATTGTGTGCACTCGATCCTTGATCAACTCCCCGAGCAACCACTCTAATCGGATCTCAACCCCATCAAACTATGGACTACCAAGCACTTTAATTCCTAGATGCCATATCACGATGTGAATTGTAGTGCCCTAT
The DNA here is from genome assembly GCA_009831015.1 of Picea engelmannii. Classification (NCBI taxonomy): domain Eukaryota; kingdom Viridiplantae; phylum Streptophyta; class Pinopsida; order Pinales; family Pinaceae; genus Picea; species Picea engelmannii. The sequence goes on along the minus strand of ML783340.1, from coordinate 203,149 downwards.
GAAGTATAGTCCCATAAGATACCAACACCATGAATCCCCTGATGACCCCTAACCAACGAAATAAGTAGATACAATATACATCCATCAAGTAGTCTCTCACATAAACCCATCTCCCAACCATCGCCTCCGGTAGAAGCCAGACCCCATGCTAACCAAGAAGATGATCTATTTCTATATCTGATCCTCAACCAAGGAGATCCATCCTGCCACAAAGCATACTCATCTCGACTTGCTCTCAAATTCCCCCAACAATGGAAAGAATCAATCATGCAAGTATCTGAAACCCTCATGCGCTCTAGAAGAGCAACATATCCTGCATCACATAGGTTTGAAGGTCTCATATCGAGTATTTTGGTGCCCACAAACTGTAAACCTCTGTCCAGAGTATGTTGATAGTCATGTTGTCCTGTCCATGCTCACTAAACTCGGCCTCCTCGTCAATCCACACTGTTGCCTGCGAAGTCCCATGCTCCCAAAAATAGCACTATGATGTCAACCCTACTATATATCTCTAGTGCCCCAGAGTCGAGAGAAGCTAGCATACTCTCCCAACTCAACATTAAAAAAATGGTAGCTACAGAGTCATGCCCTAACTTGTAATGTTGACATAACAAACATGCCTCCATGTGTCTCATGACATCATCATCAAGATCCCCCAAGGAGAACATCTCCGTGTCCTACTGATGATTCCTAAAATGCCTAAGTTGTATGACCATAGATACATCATGTACGGTACTCAAGATCCCTGACGATACCTGTTGTGACCATACCTCCTGCCAACTGACCCCATGGACCTAATCAGAATCATATGTCCATCTCTACTCCCAGTCCTCATCCTGCTGAGACTATGAACCTACATCCATCTCTGGAACACACTCTATCCCACAGTCAGGGATGCTCTCCATCATGCCCCAAGCCTCATATGATTGTCTTGGATGAACCACCCCTATCCTTCTGTATATAATCAAGTCACTCTCATCAGGTGGTTTCTTCCTACCAACTCTTCATGTCCCCTGCCACTGTCTATCTCCCCCTATGCCGATGTCTATGATGAAAGTATCAGGGAAGGCTAACATGAATAATTGTAACTGTATGTAGGACTGGAAAGTATCATAGACTTTGGTCAATCCCAAGGACTTGTTGAGAGGTCCTAAATCCCTTTAACTCAACAACAGGAACCAAACCTACCACTGAGGCCCAATTAGACGCTGCATCGTTTAATAGTGGAATGGTTCTCCAGATCTTGTGATATGGCCAAATAATTGATGGTTTTACATTTTCTAATGAAAGCTTCTCCTTCAGTTCGAACATTGTCTTTTTGTATTTTCTCTTATAGGTGGGATCGATACAAGATAAGAGCCGGTATAAACCAACTAGGTAACAAGGTGGGAAAACTCAACTACTAAAGAAGGATGAAATTGGGATAACCCTTTCACTCTAGCTTGTAGACAATGATTCTCTACCACAGGCCTAGTACTAATACATTAACCTGCTGGTGTTCGAATTATTGGCTGAGACACAATTTATCAAAAGAAAACATGCATGCGATAAACGATGGCAAGAAAAATAGTTTCCTTAACTCTAATCATCAATCACAGATTAACACGACAATTTTCTTTCATCATTAAAGATAAGAACTATAAAACATTGAATCAGATAACTTATCAATAGATCTAGAAGCTCTTACTCGTTACAACATCCAGTCATGAGATGAAATCAGAAATAATTCTTCTCCACATCCAATCATACACACTTTTGATGAAAAACACAAACTTGTCTCTAGTCCTAAACAAGACTTCTCAATTAAGGCAGATCCGAAATAGTTCTTTACAAATCCAAAAAATGAGGGTCTTTGCAACAACCATCAACCTCTTGCTAATAGGTCGATCCTCCTATTTATAACATACTATTAACTAAAAAAAACTTATTAAAGTGTAGCTAAGTAAAACAAAACTCTCCACATGGCGCTTTCTTCTACCAGTCTTCAAAGAGTCATCAAATGATCTCCCTTGAGTGGATGACTCTTCTCATACTTTGACCACTCGATGAAGAGATCCTCGCATGTGTTAGCATACGTGATTCTATGTTGTTCCATTGGGGCCGAGAGAATCTCTCTTATCTCTACTTCTTGTGCCTGATACTTGAATATTCTGGCACTTAACTATTGCAACATGGCTCAAGCTTTGACCGGGTGCTCCAAGAACTGTTGTACCTGCCCTGGCGCCATGTCTACCACCTTTTCTATTCCCCAGCCCATGATAAGACTTGTTCAACGTGCGGTTTGACTATGTCGTGCAAGTCGACAAAGTCATTGGGAGTGCCAAATTCGGGGAGGCTGATGTCTCTCATTACCCGGTTGATCTTGGTCCAACTTTTCTTGCACTTGGCTCATTTCTCTTGGATTGCCCGATGAGGTTCCTGAGCCATTTTAACCCACTATTCGGTAGCTTTCCTTATGCGATCGATGTTGCTTTCCTTTAGCACCCAGATGTCGTTCTCTTTGGTGTCTCAACCATGTTGCACCGTGTTGATATAGTCAATCCTTTCCATGTCTTGGTGTGCTTTCTCGTACCACTTCTCCATATACTTGCATGTCTCTAGTGCCATGAGGGTGTCTTCTTGAAGCTCGACTATCCTTGTAGTGAATAGGTGTCGTTCATCTGCAAATTTGTTGTAGGCCTCTTGGAATTCACTCCTTAGAAACACTGCGGTCTGTGTGGTGTCCTCATAATATTTCGTCATGTGGCGCAAATGTTCCAATTCCTTCAGATCAACAACCACCTCCTCTTCATCCATTTTTGCTTTGTCTAGGGTGGTATCTGTGATTTCCATCCCTGTGCCGATAAGTTCAGATGTCTTGGCATGCTCTATGTTGATCACATTTTCCTCCATGGTGATGAGGATGAAGTGATATAGAGTGATCCTCCTCTTCTTGGTGGTTCTCTGCACAATAGCTGTCATTTTCTGGTCATAAGTGATGGAATGTATGTCACTGAATTCATCCACAGGTTTAGGGATTTGTTGATCTCCCCGGGTGAGCATATTTCCCAGGTTCCCGATGGTATATATTTGTTCAAGACTAGGTTCTTGAACTTCCTCCATGTGTTTAGAAGGTACGGATTCTGTTTGTTGCTCATCTGGAAGTTGAGTACCGATTGAAATTGAGGTGTCGCGGGTAGGCTTGGTACTTTCTTGATAATCGATCGTTGAGATGTCGATTTCTTGCTATGGAGCTTCTTCCTTTTGTTCACTCGACCCTGGCTTGTCCATAGAACTATCCTTTTGAGTTTCTAGTACATTGAGTGGTTTAGTGTCTAAGACACTTTTGACCTCCTGGTCATTCTGTGAAGGGCTCCAAATTTGAGCATCTGGAGCTAGGGAAGATGTATTCTCTAGCTCCTTTTCCTCTGTGATCTGTACGAGAGTCACCAGGGATACCTTCGAGATTTCTTCATCATCATAAATGTTTATCAATTCATGGAGGGGGTTTGGTGCACTTTCTCTCTCTGATGTTCTTGCTATCTCCGGCTGAGTTGAAACACCCCTTGGTGATCCGACCTATGGCATTGTAACTTCAGGGTTATCTAACCTGACAATTCCATCAATTTCTATCAGCTCAGGGTCACTTGGACCTACACGGATTTCATCTGGGTTGTCGATAGAGGACCTTGTCATTCCTATGAGGTCTGAGTCATATTGCAGCTGATCAATTACTCGTTGCGCCTATTATATCATGAGTAATCCCCTTACCCGTGCGTCCTATGTCATAGGGAAGCCTATGTCTTGCACTGGGGCCACTAGGGGAACCTCTGTTGCTCCTACCGCTCTAATTTATTCTCTAGCTCTAAGGGCCTCTTGTGTCGATTGTTCTATGTTTATTGCCTGTCCATCTAGGCTCATGGCCCCGAACCTGGTCATTTTGGGATCGACCATCCTTGATACCACCCTGTCCCAGTCCTTGGCATTTTCCGTGAAGACTTCATCTTCAAATTTTTCGTGGGTGTACGACCAGCAGGATGACACATGCAAATCATGTTGCAAGACCAGGCCCTTTGGATCATGTTTGCAGAACCAACTTGTCTGGAACCTGAACTTGAGCTGGCTCAGCCCTTCTTATTTATCTTGAGTTGTGTCTATAACCAAGTAGAAACCTACATGGAAACCATAGGTGATGAACACCCGCTTCTTGTCCTTGACCAGTGTGGCATTGTAGCCTTGCAGGATGGTCTGGTAGCATATTTATCCTACTACAATCTAGTTCGAGACATGAATAGGTAGGAGATGTGGTGCTCTGGTGGCCCCGAACACCCCGATGTAGGTGTCGCATTTGTCCAAGTACCAGTGGCCTACCTTTGATATCATCTTCTTAGCCGTAGTCAATAGTATCATGCATTCTTTCTTAAAAAGAATGAAATAAATTCGTGCGATGAATTCATCCCAAATAAGGGAGGAAGATTTTTTATACCTGTTCTCCCATAGCACGTTGAAATAGATGTGGACCAGGAGTTCTGCGACATGCCAGCTCAGATTCATGCTGACGAATATGGTTCTGACACACATGACATCAAGAAGATATGATTCCATGTAGAAAGCAGGTGTCTCTCCTTCCTTCAATGTCTGAGCTTGTTGTATGCATATGCTCAGTTGTTTAGAAATTATCGCTCCCCAGTTGAAAGTGCTCATGGAGATTGCCACTGTATAATCTGGGGGCATCCATGCCTTTGAAAATCTGGAGCAATCCTTCTCTCCATATAATCAACAGATGAGAGCCATCAAATGGATATATGGATCTCTTAAGTTGGCCATATGGTACCAGCCAGTTCTCCGGTTGGTGTGTTTCTCATCTTCTCTCCACCATGAGGCCATCACTCAGATCGTGTCATGGCGCTCATAGAATGTGACAACAAAATTTGTATTCAACCACTCTTAGAGGTCTCATGGTTTGTAGTATTTCTGGACCTCTACCAGAAGGAACACCCAGACACCCCCCCCATTGTCATCATTGATTAAACACTTCTGTGTGTTTGTGTGGTCGATGAGCCACTTTAGGAGTTCTATACAGGGGAAAACGGGGGTTCTGCTTGCCACCATATGTAGGTATGACCATCAGATGTTTGGAAACACCTCGTCGTTGAGCGCTCTCACCTCTGGATCACTGTGTGGGATATATTCCAGGTATTCCTCCCAGATGATCTTTTTAAAGAGCTCTCTCCAATGTGGGAGTGTTGTCTTGGACCTTGTGCTTGCCTCTGTATCTCTGAAGGTTGGAGGATGGATGAAAACCTACTTCATCGCTGTCTTAATGACAAGTTCTGGTCTCGGCATGTATTCCAATTGTTTTGCGACCCCTGGAGAGGAGACTTCGCCTACCTCTGGTTATTTTAGCTTCAGTGCCCTCGACAATCGTCTGGTGGTTGGATTTCTTGGTGACATTGTTCCTGCAACTCAAAATAAAACTTTAGAGACTGTGTAAAGAACAAGACCAAATAAAAAAAATATGAATTGTAACCATGTAAAATCCACAGACTTGGATACATACCTGTAAAGCTTGCTAAACCTGGTTACTTTGATACTCAGGTGATCTCTACATCTTTCAAGTTACTCGTCTTGCTTCTTCGGATGCTTTGAATTTTTCTTGTGCGTAGAATGATGTCGTTTACAAAGACTCAAGAGAATTTAAACCAGGGAAGAACTTACCATGTTGCATCATCCATTAAATTTGGGTGATGAGTGAAATTTGAACAAATCTGCAACTTAAATTCATCATGGGTTGACGACGGAGGCGCGGGGGTGATGCAGTCTATCGGTGATTTTATACGACCGCTTTGATTGGCGCACAAGGTAGCAATTAATGCAGGATTTGGTATTAATTATCCCCTTAAATGCTCAAGATCTGATCGTATCTAATGCTAAAACGTCCCATCGTGTCGCTCTCTCAGTGGGTGAATCGGGGATCGAGGATGTGCTATGAATGTTTTCGTTGATGTCCATCTACAAAAGATTCTAATGCCGATCAATATCACCGTACAATGTTGTCGTGGCAAAGCTAAATCAGAGGTGTGACTTAGATCTAGGGAACCAAGAATGACTGCGGGTAAAACTAGACCGTATGGTTTTCCCAATCTGGTAGAGACACGTGGCGTTGAAGACCGTTGACCTAATTTGCATGTATTAGTCGGAGTCGGGACTTTGATTAAGTTATTCATTATAAAATAAACCTTAGCTTGCTGATGCCAAAAAACTATCCAGGATCGCCAATCGGTGATAAACTTATCAAGTGATTTCTTCGGATTAGCTTCCTCGAAAAGGTCCTGATTTCGAAAACGCATTGGGGATCGACGATTGGGAATATCTTTTAGCGTGGTTATAGTGTTTTTTGAGATCCCTTTAGGGTTTCCTCGATTTTGATAAGTGCATCGGGTATTGGCTATCGATGATATTTTTTCTTTCTTTGTTAATGTCTATTCCCCTCGACTTTTACCGATACCGAAGGTGAATCGTCTATCGACGATATCCTTATGCAAGACTTGTCACAAAACAAAACTTCCTTTTGCTGATGCCAATGAAGATTGACGCTCGGTGACTGGGGTTTCCCGAGTGGTTCTTTTCCTTATTTGAATTCTTTCTGATGTCGAATCTGAGCACGCCGGGTGAAGTGTTTTGGATGTTGATTCTTTATTCAGGTGTTTAAGGCCTTTTAAGTCATGGGGTTTCATAAGTTCAAAAAAAATGAATAGCTGATGAGAGGCATGACACTAAGAAAAGACAAAACATTTCTCAAGAATGAAGTCAAATCAGACGGATCAAAGATCAAGTGGTACCCAAAAAGTAAAAAAATTGACATAGGCTTTTTAGGGTGTGTTGAGTGCTCAACAAATAGTGATTTATTGGGCGAAAGCAGAATCTTTGTTCCTACCTTGGGCTTGGCTGATGCAAAAGTTGGTCAAGAACTTAACTAGTTTTTTATCAGAGCCTCTTGTATCCTTGCATTTGAAATTCCCTGGTTGTTTCTTTTAGGCTTGCCTATGGGGTTTTCAACCTTTATTCCACCTTCTTTTCCTACAACACTGACCCACACCCCCTTTGACAAGAGTTTAGCAAAGAATTCATTGGCACTAGGCCTTTTAGTTACCCTTATTCACTTGCTACGGTGTTGCTCCACTGCCAACGAGCATCCATAGCCCCAACATAGTCACTTCGACGTCACAGACCTTGCTCTACTATGAGCGAGCATCCATAGCCCCGACAGAGTTATATGCATACCCTCTCATACTATTCGCTCATTTGATATGGTTGATTTTATTTTGGCAGAATGCCTTGAGCGAGTGGGAGAGGAGGATGTCTATTATCAACAAAAATGAGATGGTTAAGGTGAAATTTTGCTAGCTCTGTCTCTAAGGTACATGTAGTCCTTTACATCTTACCATCTTTCCCTTAAGGTTTCACCAGACCACTAGGAAAACATTTCATCACTTTTCAAAGGTTGTTCATCTGCACAGGTTAGATAGAGAACCCCTTAAAACAACCACAGGTCCCTTAGCGCTTCTTTTGTTGTATGTGATCTATGAGTTAGGAACAGAGTTCGTTATATCGCATGAATTAAGGTCAACCATTGTCTTGCTAAACACAATATTCAAAAGCGTAAAAGTACAATAGCAAGAGACAATACAAAAAACGCATTCCGCAATCGACCTATCTAAAACAACATCGTGAAAACATAAACACAAAAAATCTTTTTTTTTTAATGGAAATATTGTTTTAGGGCTTGGCCATTCACCGGAAGGGCGTCAGGTTCCCCCCTCAGATTCTGCAACTGATACGTGCCTACCCCAATCTTCTTGGCCACCTGGAAAGGTCTGAGCCATAGATTCTAAAACTTAGAATGCTTTCCTTTCGGCTCATTTGCTCTATCCCATTTCAGGACTAAGTCTCCTACTTCAAAATTCTTCTCTTTAGCCTTATGCTTATCAAACCACCTTTTCACTATCTGTTGGTGAGATATGAACTTTGATTTTTCTTTCTCCCTCTCTTCTTCCAACATAAGGAGGGTATTAATTCTTTGTTGTAAGACTAATGAGGGTTTCCCTCTCGAACCCTGAGCAAGTTGAAGAGATGGAAGATATAGCCCATTTGGGAGAATGGATTCATGTCTGTATACTACAAAGTATGGGGAATTCCCTATATATTCCTTGGGTGTAACTCTATCAGCCGGTAAAGCATTATGAAGTGAACTATGCCAATTCCTCTAGTTGTCTGCAACTGTTTTCTTCAATATCCTCACTAGGCTTTTATTAGTTGATTATGCCACTCTATTCCCCTGTGGATAGTAGTTTTCAGAGTATCTGATTATAATTCCTTTGTCTAGGGAAAACTATGTTAATAAGGTGGAAGAAAAGTAAGCTGCATTATCAAAAACAAGGACGGAGGGCACACCGAACCTTGTGATCAACTATTGTTCTATGAATTGGATTACCACCTTTTCGTTTACATGGGTCAGAGGGATGGCTTCTGCCCGTTTCGTGAAATAATATGTGGCGGTTAGTATGTATCTATGATGTTTCAAAGAGCTCAGTGTAATATCCCCTATGATATATAACCCCCATTGCTTGAATGGTTTGGAAACAACCACCGGTTGGAGTGGGACAACTACTCTCTTCTCCCTCCCCACGCTTATTTGACAAATTTTGTAGTTTCTAGCACATGTGTGAGCATCACTGAAAAGAGTAGGCTAGTAATAGCTAGCTCTCATTATTTTATGAGCAGTGGTGTTTCCTACGAAATTTCCACTTGTAGGACCATCATGGAGCTCCTTCAAAACTTTGTCTGCATCTCCACATTCAAGACATCTTAAAAACACCCCATCGTAATTAACACAGAATAGTACATAATTTATGAGGCGATATTGTGAGGATTTTAACCTGAGGCCTCTCCTTTCCCTAGGGTTTAGGTTTACTGGGCAAGTCCCATGATGTAGGAGATAAGTTAATTTCTAATACCAAGATTCTTGCCCTAGGGAGACGTATGAAGCTTCATCGCACCATAATTCCAATTCATTCTCTCATCTGGGGTCTTCATTTACTTGGTCCTGGGATTCAACTACCAGTTTGCATAACCCTTGTCCCTTAAGCAGTTTAACAAGTTTTATATCTAGATCAAATTCTTGGACTACTTCCATCCAATTTCCTATTCTTTCACCCATCTCCTGTTGAGTAAATAGGGATCAGACTGCAGGGTGAGGCACAATGACTTTGGTATGGTTCTTAAGGATGTAAGATATGACGTGTTTTACTGCCTTATATATCGCATAATCATGTTTGTATATAGCAAAGTAATTTAGTTCAACCCCTTGGAGATTAGTGCTCATGAATGATATCAAGGCCTTGTTGTTGTCATCATCCTTCTGAATTGCAACTAACGATTGGTCGGAGGCTAAAGTATAGAGGAAGAAATCTTTGATGAAATCGGGCCTTCGCAACACTAGGGCTTGAGATATTGTAGTCTTAATGTTGCTGAAAACCTTTTGTCGTTCATCATCCCACTTAAATTCAACATCTTTACAAATAATTTTTTGTAAGGGTTTGATCGTTTCAACGAAATCGGAGGTGAATTTCCTCACAAAATTGATCTTTCCAAAGAATGATTGCATAGCTTTCTTGTTGTAAGGCAATGGAAGTTGAGCTATAGCTTTAATTCTTTTTGGATCTATGTGAATGCCCACTTGAGATATAATGTGGCCTAACAACCTACCTTCTTCGACACCAAATTTTTTTTTCTTAAGGTTTAAAGATATACTGTATTTCCTACACCTTTCAAAAATATGGGTTAAATGTTGGATGTGAGCTTCTCTAGTCTTTGAATACACAATCATGTCATCCAAATAGACTACTACACACATGTTTAATAGTCCCCAGAACTCTTCGTCCATGGCCCTCTGGCAGGTCGCCCCTGCATTGATTAACCCAAAAGGCATATGCTTATAAGTGAAGGTTCCCTAGTTGGTTTGAAAGGTAGTTTTCAAGCGGTCTTACTCTGAAACTAGAACCTGGTTGTAACCTGAGAAATCGTCTAGTAGGGAGAAAATTTCAGAGCCCGGCACGATCTGCAAAAGTTTCTCCATTGGTGGAACTGGGTAGTTGTCCTTTTCTAAAGCTTTGTTGAGGTTTCTGAAATCTACGCATAAGCAGATCTCCCCATAATTTTTCCTCATATGAACCAGATTTGCTACCCATGTAGAGTGTCTAACCTTGAAGATAATTTTGGCATCTAATAGTTTCTTTAACTCCTAACACATGAGAGGTTCCAGGGAAGGGTGGTACTTCCAGAGCTTCTGTTGGAAGGGTTTCACTTCAGGTTTTAATGGGATAATGTGTTGAATGATACGGGTATCATAAGTTTTCAGATCTTGGTAGGACCACGAAAATACATCTTGATATTGTCTGAAAAGCTTGAGATAGTCCTTCCTTTCCTCTTTAGACACTGTCTTGCCGAGATTTATATTCTTGGGGTTTTCCGGGGTTCCTAAATTTATAGTTTCGTGCATGGGACAAGAACTCCCCGTCTTTGCGTTCTTTAATCCTTTAAATCTTTCCTTTAGGTCAAAAAGGTTCTCTAAATTGGCTATTACCTTAGGTATCATGTGAGCCCTTGGTTTGTCAGTTGGTTGATCTGCTTGAGCATCGATTTCTGTTGATTTTTCCTGGAATACTTCGTCATCAATAGCCACGTCTCTAAAATTATCCTAGTTGGTCAAAAAGTTTATGATCTATTCATCTCCTTCAAAGACCTTCCAGTTATAAATATTGTTAGGCATCGATGGTTTGTAGAGTAGCTCCACAGCGAATTGAGAGGCTTCATAATCTTCTAGAGGTGATAGCCTTGAGGCAACGGTGGCCAGAGAATCATCAAGAATGTTCTTTGTTCTAGGGATCACTGTAATGTTGAAGGCTTCAAAATGTTCTATTAACTTGTGCACTTCCTGTTGGTAATTCTTCAGGTGTGGAGAGTTGTAATGTATAGTATTCTTTACTTGTTTGACAATGATTTCAGAATCTCTGAACACCTTCAATTTTTTAATGTTTAAATCCATGGATTTATTTAACCCTTGTACTAGAGCTTCATACTCGGCGGTATTGTTGGTGCATTTGAACTCTAGTCTACAGGACATAAAATGTCGTTTTCCTTTTGGATTAATGAGGATGCATCCTGCCCCTGACCCTTCTTGCGATTTAGATCCATCAAAGTATAAGGTCCAAACTTGTGGGAAAACCTGTCGTCTTCCCCTTTCCTATCACTTTCCTCCTCTCCTCCTATTTGTTCCAAGATTTCTAATGTAGGTTCTTGAAAAAATAGGGTTTCCTTTGCCGTCATCGACAATTTATCTTCAAAAATTATTTCAGAATTTTGAGCAAGAGGGACATCAAATGGGAGGTGGAAAAAATTCCTGAAATCAGAGTTGCGGGAATAATTGCCTAGCACGGGAAAATCTTTCGATGAGGGCTCATTGAGGGTTTCTAAGTCAGTGACAATATGTTTTAGATATCTTTTCCTATCGATCCTGATCATATTCGTGTGTCCCTTTAATGGTAGCCAAAGGTGAGCCTAGTTTGTACTAAAGTATCTGTTTAATTTCTCAGACTAATCTCAACTTAACAACAATCCATAAGCTTTTGGGATATCTACTACGATGATGTCAATTACTTGCAAAAATTTAGGGTGTGTCGCTATTCTGATCATTACATCTTTGAGCTCTCCCATAACCTTCACTTGGGTTCTCTCTAATTGTATAACATGTTTATCTCTTTTGCGAGAGATTGCATTTAATTTTTTGCAAATAGACAATGGAAAAATATTGGAGGATGCTCCTGAGTCAACCAAACAATTATCAAGGTTTCTGTTGAAGACTTCAAACGTCAAAAGGAATGGTGGGACAAAATTTTTTCCCTTCTTATCTTCAGAGCAAGCATTCATAGTTGGTTTATTTCTTGGATCTGTGGGAGTTATATTTCCTCCTTGGTCAATGCTTGTCGTGGGGTTTTCTATTGATTTTAATGCTTGTAATAGAAAGTCTTTTTGCTGAGGGATTCTACACATGTCCATGACCGATATATTTTCCTTCAACTTCAAATATTCTACTATGTTGTAGTCCAACTTGGGCGATTCTCATATATGGATGTTTATAGGGTTTATTTGGGGAGCAAAAGGTGCTTTCGGGTGATCGAAATATGGTTTTCCTCCCAAAGTTTGGGTCGTAGTAAGGTCATTTGAGACAGGTTGACCCTTGCTTCGTGTTTGCACAACCAAGACTTCTGTGGGTGGTTCTTGAACCTTGAATAGGTCATCGGAAGGCATAGGTAGATCAAGGTCCCATATCAACATGGTTATTTCTTCTGGTGGATCAGCCTCTTCTTGATCGATGACATTCATAGCTGAGCCACTTGATTGTTCAGTTAGGGAGACTTCATCTAGAAACCGATTGGCCATTAGATTCATGGCATGCACCCATTGAGGGCAGTCTCTTTCAGAGTGATTCTCTTGATGATAGGTACAGAAAGTGTTGTATGCTACATTTCCTAGATCGATGTTCAATTTGGCCGAGGGAGGCTCAATTGCCTTGAAAGGCAGATTTCTTTTAAAAAAGGGCTTATAGGGCCTCTGGCCTTGGTTTCCTTCCCCTGCACTTCTTTTCATGTCTATGATCTCGTTTGACAACTTCTTGACCATGCGTTGTGAGTCTTCTATGTCCCCACTTCCCTTTTCGAGACCTTTTTTTGTTTCTTTCCCTGGGGGTCTAGTCAGCAGTAGTCCTCTCCTGGGAGGAGGTTAAACTTCTTTTTTAACTAATGAGACCCGACCTTCTTTGCATCCCTTCATTTGGAATTCTATTTTTTTATCTTCTTCAAAATTCTTAGATAAGGTTTTCTTGACATCCCTTTTCACAAACATGGAAATAGAAGCTGGGAGAGCATTAGCGTATACTTTGATTTGCGACTCCTGAGTCGGTTTAGCTTCAGGTTGGAATTTGTTTAAGATAGTGGTAAATATTTGATTGAAATCTTTAACCCTCTCCTTTGAACTCATGGTGGTGGCGAATAATTCGGCCATCAAAGCTCCGATAGCGGTTTCTTCTGCAAATTTGTCTAGAAAATACTTTTCAAACTTCATCCAACTAGTTATGGATCCTACAGGTAAGTTAAAATACCACGTGGAGGCCGAATTCTCGAAAGTGTAGGGGAATAGGCTGCATACTACATCTTCATGTTGGATATTCATGAGTCTAATAGATAGTATGAATATTTTGATATGGTCTTCGGGCAATCCAGAGGTTTCAGGGTCAAATTTTGGGAGTAACTTCTCTGGATGTCAGGGAAGGTTATGTACTCGTCCATGGATGGCCAAAGCATCTATGGAAAACCAAGCTTGATTATTCTAAGGTGGGTTTCCCCTTTATTCATTATGGTCATTGTTATCTTCCATGTCTTCTGATCTTGAAACTGAGTGTTCTAAGTTAGACCCTCCTTCTTCCGAAAAATCGTCGGGTTCAGAGAAGTTGTCGGTTGGTGTTTCAAGGATCAGATTAAGAGGATGTTCGATTTCAGTGAGGGAAAAATCTATCAGGTCTTCTACTGTGTGCACAAAGACCTGGTCGAGGGACTCGACCACTGGTTTGATTTTTTTTTTCTTTGAGGAAGTAATGGAGCTAAGGGCAATGCACCGATCTGTCGGGCGTAAGCTCTTGCGATTCTTCTGAATTGGTTCAATTCCTCGTGAGGAAGAGCGTAAGGTATATCAGGGAACAAATGTTCTTCCTCATGCTGGGGGCAGTTACTCATTTCATGAGTACTCAGTGTGTGTGAGTTGTCTTGGGAATGACTAGCCATGCATGTGGATTGTTTTGAATATACAGGTTGTGTGAAAGATTTTATAAAAAATATTGTTAGCCATTCATTCTTCATCCCTCCTTCTAGCGCCAATTCTGTTGAGGGGTCCTAAATCCCTTTAACTCAACAACATGAACCAAACCTGCCATCGAGGCCCAATTAGACTCTGCAACGCTTAATAGTGGAATGGTTCTCCAGAACTTGCAATCCGACCAAATAATTGATATGCTTTACATTTTCTAGGGCAAGCTTATCCTTCAGTTTAGACGTTCTCTTTTTGTATTTTCTCTTATAGGTGGGACCGATACAAGATAGGAGCCGGTATAAACCAAATAGGTAACAAGGTGGGAAAACTTAACTACTGAATAAGGTTGAGCTTGGGATAACCTTTTCACTCTAGGATGCAGACAATGATTCTGTACCACAGGCCTAGTACTAATACATTACCTTGTTGGTGTTCAAATTATTGGCTGAGACACAATTTATCAAAAGAAAACATGCATGTGATAAACAATGGTAAGAAAAATAGTTTCCTTAACTCTAATCATGAATCACATATTAACACACCGATTTAATTTCATCATTAAAGATAAGAACTATAAAACATTGAATCAGATAACTTATCAACATCTTTAGAAGCTCTTACTCGTTCCAGCATCCATTCATGAGATGAAATCAGAAATAATTCTTCTCCACATCCAATCATACACACTTTTGATGAAAAACACAAACTTGTCTCTGGTCCTAAACATGACTTCTCAATTAAGGCAGCTCCGAAATAGCTCTTTACAAATCCAAAAAATGAGGGTCTTTGCAACAACCATCGACCTCTTGCTAATAGGTCGATCCTCCTATTTATAACATACTATTAACTAAAAATAACTTATTAAAGTGTAGCTAAGTAAAAAAAAACTCGCCACATGGTGCTTTCTTCTATTAGTCTTCAAAGAGTCATCAAATGATCTCGCTTGAGTGGATGACTCTTCTCATACTCTGACCACTTGACGAAGAGATCCTTGCATGTGTTAGCATACAAGAATCTATGTTGCTCCATTGGGGCCGAGAGAATCTCTCTTATCTCTACTGCTTGTGCCTGATACTTGACTATTCTGGCACTTAACTGTTGCAACATGGCTCGAGCTTTGATCGAGTGCTCCATGAACTATTTCACCTGCCCTGGTGCCATGTCTGCCACCTTTGATATTTTTCCATCCCATGATGAATCTTGTTCGACGTGCAATCTGACTATGTCGTGCAAGTACACAAAGTCATCAGGAGTGTCGAATTCAGGGAGGTCGACATCTCTCATTACCCGGTTGATCTTGGTCCATATTTTCTCACACTTGGCCCATTTCTCTTGGATAGCCCTATGAGTTTCCTGAGCCATTTAAACCCAATATTCGACTGATTTCCGTATGTGGTCTATAGTGCTTTCCTTTAGCACCCAGATTTTGTGCTCTTTGGTGTCTCGACCCTATTGCACTGTGCTGATATAGTCGATCCTTTCCATGGATTGGTGCGCTTTCTCGTACCACCTCTCCATATCCTTGCACGCTGCCAGTGCCATGAGGGTGTCTTCTTGAAGATCGACTATCCTTCCAGTGAATATGTGTCGTTCATCTATAAATTTATTGTAGGCCTCCTGGAATTCACTCCTTAGGAACATTGTGGCTTGTGTGGTGTCCTGGTAATATTTCTCCAAGTGGTGAAAATGTTCCAATTCCTTCAGAGAAACAACCAACTCCTCTTCATCCCTTTTCGCTTTGTCCAGGGTGGCATCTGTGATTTCCATCCCTGCGTCGACAAGTTCAAATGTCTTGGCATGCTCTATGTTGATCAAATTTTCCTCTGTGGTGATGAGGATGGAGCAATATAGAGTGATCCTCCTCTTCTTAGTGGTTCTATGCATGATAGATTTCCTTTTCCGGTCATAAGCGATGGCATGTATGTCAATGACTTCATCCACAGGTTCAGGGATTTGTTTATCTCCCCAGGTGAGCATATTTCCCAGGCTCCCAATGGTATATATTTGTTCAAGACTGGGTTCTTGAACTTCCTCCATGTGTTTTGAAGGTCCAACTTCTATTTGTTGTTGATCGGGAAGTTGAGTATCGATTGAAATTGAGGTGTCGGGGGTACGATCGATACTTACTTGATAATTGGTCGTTGAGACGTCGATTTCCTATTGTGGAGCTTCTTCCTTTTGTTCCCCCGACCCTAGCTCGTCCATTGGACTATCCTTTTGAGTTTCTGGTACATTGAGTGGTTCAGTGTCTAATACACTTTCGACCTCCTGGTCATTCTGTGAAGGACTCTAAATTTGATCATCTTCTCTGGCTCCTTTCCATATGTGATATGTACATGAGTCACCAGGGATACCTCCAGGCTTTCTTCTTCATCATATATGTTTATCAATTCGTGGAGGGGGTTTGGTGCACTTTCTCTCTCTGATGTTCTTACTATCTCTGACCCAGATGAAACATCCCCTGGTGATCTGATCTATGGTGTTGTAAATTTAGGGTTATGTAACCTGATGATTTCATCAATTTCTATCAGCTCAGGGCCACTTGGATCTACACGGATTTCATATGGGTTGTCGACAGGGGACCATGTCATTCCTATGAGGTTCAGGTCATCTTTCAGTGGATCAATTACTCGTTGCACCTGTTCTAATATGAGAAATCCCTTTGCCCGTGCATCCTATGTCATAGGGAAACCTTTATCTTGCACCGGGGCCACCAGGGGAACCTTTGTTTCTCCTGCTGCTCTAATTTCTTCTCTGGCTTTGAGGGCCTCTTGTGCCGATTGTTCTATGGTAGTCACCTGTTCATCCAGGCTCATGGCCTCGAACTTGGTCATTTTGGGATCAACCATCCTTGCTACCACCTTGTCCTAGTTTGGGGCATTTTCCATGAAGACTTCATCTTCAAATTTGTCGTGGGCGTACGACCAACATGATGAAACTTGGGAAGCATGTTACAAGACCAAGCCCTTTGGATCATGCTTGCATAACTGACTTGTCTGGAACCTGAACTCGAGTTGGCTTAGCCCTTCTTGTTTAGGTTGAGTTGTGTCTTTAACCAAGTAGAAACCTACATGGAAACTATAGGGGATGAACGCTCGCTTCTTGTCCTTGATCAGGGTGGCATTGTAGCCTTACATGATGGTCTGGTAGCAAATTTATCCTACTAAAAGTCAGTCTAGGACATGAACTGGTAGGATATGTGGTTCTCTGATGGCCCCGAACACCCTGATGTAGGTGTCGCATTCGTCCAAGTACCAGTGGCCTACCTTTGATATCATCTTCTTGGCCGCGACCGATAGTCTTGGGCATTCTTTCTTAAAAAGAATGAAATAATTCATTGCAAATGAGTAAGCTTTTTTATACCTGTTCTCCCATAGCACATTGAAATAGATGTGGACCAAGAGTTATGTGACATGCCAGCTCAAATTCATGCCAACGAAGTTGTTTCTGGGGCACATGACGTCAAGCATATATGATGCCATGTAGAAAGCGGGTGTCTCTCCTTCCTTCGGTGTCTAAGATTTTTGTATGTAGATGCTCATTTGTTTAGAAATTATTGCTCCCCAGTTGAAACTGCTCCCAAAGGTTGCCACTGTATAAGCTAGGGGCATCCATGCCTCTAAAAATCTGGAGCAGTCCTTCGCTCCATATAATCAATAGATGAGAGCCATCAAATAGATATATGGCTCTCTTAAGTTGGTCGTATTGTACCAACTAGTGATTTGGTTGGTTTATTTCTTATCTTCTCTCCACCATGAGGTCATCACTCGTCTCGTGTCATGGTGCTCATAGAACTTCACAACAAAATCTATATTCAACCACTCTTCAGGGTCTTGGAGTTTGTAGTATTTCTGGACCTCCACCGGAAGGAGAACCCCGACACAACCCCCATTGTCATCATTGATTAAACACTTATGCATGTCTATGTGGTCGATGAGCCATTTCAAGAGTTCTATATAGGGGAAAATGAGGTTTCTGCTTTCCACCATATGTAGGTATGACCGTCAGATGTTCAGAAACACCTCGTCATCGAGCACTCTCACCTCTAGATCACTGTGTCAGATATATTCTGGGTATTCCTCCCGGGTGATCTTTTAAAAGAGCTCTCCTCAATGTGGGAGTGTCGTCTAGGACCCTGTGCTTGCCTTTGTATCTCCAAAGGTCGGAGGCTGGATGCAAACCTTCTTCATTGTTGTCTTAATGACAGGTTCCAATCTTAGCGTGTATTCCAATTGTTTTGTGACCCCTGGAGGTGAGCCTTCGCCTACCTCTAGTTCTTTTAGCTTCGGTGGCCTGGGTGATCGTCTGGTGGTTGGATTTCTTGGCGACATTGTTCTTGCAACTCAAAATAAAAATTTAGAGACTGTGTAAAGAACAAGACCAGATAAAAAATATATGAGTTGTAACCATGTAAAATCCACAAACTTGGATACATACCTGTAAATCTTGCTAAACCTGGTTACTTTGATACTCATGGGATCTCTGCAACTTTCGAATTACTCGTATTGCTTCTTCAGATTCTCCGAATTTGCTTACGTGTAGAATGATTTCGTTTACAATGGCTCAAGAGAATTTAAACCAGGGAAGAACTTACCAGGTCACATCAACCATTAAATTTGGGTGATGAGTGAAATTTGAACAAATGTTCCACCGAATCTCTGCAAATTAAATTCATCATGGGTTGACGGCGGAGGCACGAGGGTGATGCGCTCTATTGGTGATTTTAAACGATTGCTTTGATTGGTGCATGAGGTAGAAACTAATGCAGGATTTGGTACTAATCAGCCCCTTAAATGCTCAAAATCCAATCGTATCTAATGCTAAAACTTTCCATCGTATCACTCTCTCAGTGGGTGAATCGGGGATCAGGGATGTGCTATGAATTCTTTTTTTGATGTCCTTCTGCAAAATCTTCCGATGCCGATCAATCTCACCGTACAATGCTATCATGGCAAAGTTGACTCAAAGGTGTGACTCAGACCTAGGGAACCAAGAATGACTCAGGGTAAAACTAGACCGTACGATTTTCCCAATCTGGTAAAGACATGTGGCATTGAAGACCGATGACCTAATTCGTGTGTATTAGTCAGAGTCATAAATTTTATTAAGTTATTCATTCTGAATCAAACCTTAGCTTGCTGATGCCGAAAAAGTATCCAGGATTGTTGATCAGTGATAAACTTATCAAGTGCTTTCTTCAGATTAGCTTCCTTGAAAAGGTCCTGATGCTGAAAACGCATCGGGGATTGGTGATCGGGAATATATTTTAGCACGGTTAGAATGTTTTTTGAGATCCCTTTAGGTTTTCTTCGATTTCAATAAGCGTGTTGGGTATCAATTATCGACGATATCCTTTCTTTCTTTGTTAACGTTTATTCCTCTCAAATTTTATCGATGTCGAAGGTGAATCGACTATTGGCGATATCCTTATGCAATACTTGTCGCAAAACAAAACTTCCTTTTGCTGATGCCGATGAAGATCAATGCTCAGTGACTAGGGTTTCCTGAGTGGTTCTTTTCCTTATTTGAATTCCTTCCGATGTCGAATCTGAGCATGCCAGGTGAAGTGTTTTGGCTGTTGATTCTTTATTCAGGTGTTTAAGGCATTTTAAGTCAGAGGGTTTCATAAGTTCAAAAAAACTTGAATAGCTTATGAGAGCCATGATAATAAGCAAAGACAAAAATTTTCTCAAAAATCAAGTCAAATCAGATAGATCAAAGATCAAGTGGTACCCAAAAAGTAAAAAAATTGACATAGGATTTTTAGGGTGTGTTGAGTGCTCAACAGGACTTGACCAAAAGCTCATCCACTGGCACCCATGGTGAATAATCACTTGTACTCATCACTAAACTCCAACCATCGGGTACAATAGTCAGTAACTCCACAAAATGACTAAATTGTCTAACCTTAGATACATCATGTACAGTCCTTAAGATTCCTGATGCTACCTGCTGCAACCATACCTTCTGCGAACTGACCCCATGGACCTCATCATAATCATATATCCATCTCTGCTCCCAATCCTCGTCCTGCTGAGACTTTGATCCTGCATCCATCTCTGGAACACACTTTATCCCATAGTCGAGGATGCTCTCCATCACGCCCCAAGCCTCATATGATTGTCTCGGATGAACCATCCCTATCCTTTTGTATATAATCAAGTCACTCTCGTTAGGTGTTCTCTTCCTACAAACCCTCCATGTCCCTTGCCACTGTCTATCTCCCCCTATGTTGTTGTCTATGATGAAAGTATCGGGGAATGCTAACATGAATAACTACTATTTTATGTAGGAATGGAAAGTAGCATAGACTTTGGCCAATCCCAAGGACCTAACCAAAAGCTCATCCACTAGCACCCGTGGTGAATAATCACCTGTACTCATCACTAAACTCCAACCATCGGGTATAACAGTCAATAAATCCACAAAATGTTGGTCAATCACTCTCCCTCCATCATCACCCATATCATTGCTGCTACTGTGAAGGTGATCTCCCAAAACTATGTATTGTTGCAAGGGAGACGAATCTCCATGCTCCACTAAGTATGTCTCCTCCCTACAACCCAATGCATCCTCCTAGATCCCATGTTACACCTCTGAATTCCCCTATATACTCATGCAAGCTCCCACACCATCCTATATGTTGGGTGTACTACTGGTTCAACCTCTCCATGGATGTCAAACACTCCTAAAACCAAAATGGGAGTGTCCTCATAACTAGCCCTAGATATGGAATCCCTAGGTGTATGTGTATGACCAACTAACTCAGAACCCCTCATGAACGGTGGCCCCTAAACATCCTCCAATGTCTCCTGGTCATATCTCTCCATAACCACCAACAATCTTGGATACTCCTCATGCTCCTCCATCAATGGGTGCTCCTCTACCAAACCACCAACATCCTCTAGCAATGTAGATGAAGGATATATCTAAATCTCTGTTGAGATAGATGTAGAGGATACCTGACTAGTCTCTTCAAGGAGCTCCTCTAATATGGAACCTGATTCCTGAAGGGTTATTTGTGCACCTTCTAAGAATCCTCGTGTGCTCTCCAACTCATGAGTGAGTCGGTCCACATCAATATCCTTCTCCCTCAGTGCCCTGTGATACATCTCATCAACCTCCAACATGTAATCTCTATCCATAAACAACTGTTGGTAGTCGACCCTCATCACAATCACTCTCTCCCTGAGGGTATGGAATTCATCAATGGAAATCCCCCCATCTAAACTATCATGTGCCATCGAGGCCCTCCAACAATAACCTGCCACCAATGCATGTGTATCATCAATGAATCTAGTGGTTTCCATGATCATGTCCTCACTGACTCTCAATTGTCCTGTCAAGTGTCGTGACTCCTGATCATAATCATGTTGAAGTGATACCTCATGCCTCTCATTGATAGTGTCAACAATGGAATCCCCAACAACATACTACTCAAAAGAAAAGGCACTGAACTGTCCACTGTCCATTGTGCTACCGAGTCCTCATGTATGCCACTACACACCATCACCAACTACTACTCCCATCTAAATCACATTGTATCCTATATGAGTAGTTGTATCCTATATGATCAGTTTTATCCTCTTATGCACTCACTCTGCTAATGTCATCTGCACCTGTATCCCATATAGATGTGTTCATACATGAGATATGGTCATCCCGACCAATAAGGAGTGCATCCTCATCATTGTAGAATGGTCTTGGTAGTCAGTATCCGAACAAGTTGTTGGTCTCCACAACCTGATCTAACAAAAGACTCCCCAAAAGAGATGACTCACTCTCCTCACACTGATAGGTATGTATATAGTCAACTGGCTTCAAGCCATGCCTCTCCTCTTAGGTTTGTATATCCATATTTCCCTTGTGTTCAAATGCTACACAAGGCCCCTCTACCACCTCCATAATGCTACTGATATCCTCCTGTGTCATGTCTATCATAAATTTCTGAGAAGGTAAGGACTGTGTCATGCTCAAATCCATGGGAGGAACTATATCCCCCACACATGAACTCATACCAAGTGATAACACATCGGAATCCTCACACATGCCACCACTATGCTGAAGTGTTCAGTCCTCAACATTGTTTGATAGGACTGCTAAAGCACATGCACTATCATCCTGTCCATCCAACTCTCCCTCATATGTGTAAGAGTCCTCTGACTGCTCTAATGAGGCATCTAAGGCCTCATCCTCATACTCATCCTCCTCATGACTGTCATAGTGCACCTCAATGTAATGCACTCTCCCTTTACCCCTGCATATGTGATCCGGCTCCTAAGGCACTTTGCAACTATAGAAAAGTTCCCTGCACCTAATGGGCGTAGGCTCAATATGTGCTTCCTTCCATCTACTAGCTGGTAGGGATGTATCTATGTCCTTGACTGCTTTGGATTTGTTTTCCTTGCTATGTTGTTTCAATAATGGATTTCTTCCATCTTTTTGGCCCAATGTGTAACCTCATCTTTTCTCCACCTAGGATTTTTGATGGATACAAACTATTGGAATGTTACTTGAGCCCTGCATGTCTCACTAAGGGTGTAATATTCCTCATTACAATATATGATCTCTTCTACAAAATCCGAAAAATCCATGTCTCCTCTAGATCATCAATGTACATCACAATTTGGCGAAGGAAATTCACTCTGATACCACTGTAATGTTCGTAAACAGATTTGCGTGGAACATTTTAAGTTTTATGTTTTTTGGTTGTGGTATTTTGTCAAACACTTTGCAGATTTTTGTCTTCTTGAGTTTCGTTAGGTTTATCGTGATGGTTCTTGTTATTTTTGCACCAAGTAAAAGATATCAATGTAACAATGGAATATACTCAACAAAATGAAAGACAAATAACATAGGAAATAACTACAAATACCTCAGATCTGATGTTATTTAGATATATAGTTGTCCTCATACAAAATAGAGCATATATGGAATACATATAAGACAATAGAGTGTATGGATGATAATGCCTCCAAGATACAATAGAGAGATGAAGATTTAGGCTTCCAAAAGCCTCCTCAATCTGAATACCAAATATCTAGAAGATCCAACTTGTCCCTAGCCGAGATGTGATGTCCCCTCTAGCACAATGCGCCCCCCCACTGGCTGTAGCATGCCAAGAAATTGACCTCCAAGGACATGGCCTCTCAATCATTGAAACCAACTACTAATAAGTAGATCGGGGGTTAGGAAACCCCTATGTGAATCTCTAAACTATTGAGAGTGATCTCCCACTCCAAATCTCTTGATTTACTAAGATCAATGCGCCCTCCTGAAGAGAAAACTCACCCAACTCCACAAATAAATAAATGTAAGATCCAAACTCCCAAGAGAAACTACAAACCTCTAGATCTGAAGATATATGATCAAAGGAAGTGATCCATGGAAAGATCTATGCAGATCCAAACCCTCCAGCTGTAGATATCCAAATACAAATGCACCCTCCTCCTCGAAAACTCGTACCATTGGAAGAATCAATGGATATGGAATGAAAGTCCCCACCAAATAGTGAGAAAAGACGCCCTGGTGATAGCCAACACTCCTGAAGTGAGATGTCTCTCATATCCAATGTCTACCATCCTCCACAAACTCCTCTTTCAAGAACAGTGTGCCCTAGCTCTACAAAAAACCTCCAACAATGTGTATTGCCTCCAAAAAATGTCAATGAATGGAATAGAACTTGAGCTAGAATGGTGAGGGAGGAATATTTCACCTCCTTGGCCAATCTTGGATCAGGAAAGGTGGAATCTTGCACCATCGAGCTGATCTTTAGGGTTTGTTCAGTTAAAACCCTCAAAACCCCCAAGTATCATGGGCTCTCTAGCAAGAAGTCAAACATCAAAATGATAATCAACATAATCATATAGTAGAGCCCCCTATCTCGTTTTTATCCCCCCTGTTCGCCTTTTCTCTCCAAGTTACTTTTACTTTATTTTTTATTATTCATTAATTAAATCACTTTATTAATTAATTAGCCTTTTTGCCTCTAAAAAGTGATTTATTCGTCCATATGGCTTCTCTGGTGATTGAAAGTCACTTCTCATCATCTAATCCTTAGTGCTCTTCCTCTCGATTCCGATGAGATATTACACTAAGAGGTTTCTCCAAGTATTATGCCCAAAATGACATTCTTAGTGAAATTAATTAAGATATGACCCATAATAACTCAAAATTATGGAAATCATCGGAATGCAACAGAGACCAAATCCAAGTTGTATGGAATAGATCCCGATGATGAAATATTATGAATGATGCAAGTCAGGCCCAATAAATCCCCTCGATAACTCTTGAACTTGTTATCACCCCCATCTGGATACTCTAGTAGGCATAACACCCTGTAACATAATAATGTCCAACACTGGGGACATTACATTTGCGCTATCAACTACATAAATGCCTTAGACATATAAATTTGTAATTTTGTTTTACCTCGAAATAAAATTACTTACTTTTTTCTTTGGAAAAAAAGTAAATACAAATAATCAAATCAATAGTTACAAATTAATTGATAAGAAAATTATAACAAATTATTAAAAAAAATCTAAATAATAATTATGAATTAATTATAAGAAAATTATAACAAAATATTAAAAAAATTGAGTGGGAGTGCTACGACTAACACTCGTGAAGATGTTTTTCGACCAATAAGATTGAGGGCAAGGAGCTTAGACCCTCCTTTCCCTACCTCTCCTTTTTCTAGCCCTTTCTGTCTTTTTCCCAGCCCCTTTAGTGATCTGATTACCTTCTCCAGCTTTTTTCCTTCCCCACTTTTGGCAGCCCCAAGATTTTCTATAGAAAGGTGGATCTAGAGGGACAAATGGAGACCTCAAACGACACCGAATTGGATTGTGATGCAAGCCCATCATGTGACCGTGCCTTTTTAACGTAGGAGGAATTTATGGGAAGAGGGAAACTGTCTAAATTCCCTCCCCACTCGAATTCTGAGCCTGGATTTGGTGTCTAGGGAACCTGATCCGAATGAGTGAAGGAGGGAAATTTTCCTATGAAGTATTCACAAATTAATGTGCCAATCTATGGCTTTGATAGGCGTGATGGTGGTGGACCACTTTCCTATGAGGTTTCCTCTTCAGTGCCATTTCCACATTCGAAGTCAAAGTTGTTGAAGAGGTGCCATGATCTTGGATTCATCTCCAGAATCTGACCCTAGATCCTAATGAGTTGATGCAATAGTCTTATGATTCCCTTTATCCTTGAATTTCTTCGGTCATAATTCTGGATGCAACTTCCAACACTATGATTCCTCATGTCCCTTTCTCTTACAATGGGAACATGTAGGTCTTCCCTTAGCTTGCTTCACTATGGCTGATTTCTTACTCTTCCATTTACCTTTCAGTTTCTTCTCAAACTTGAATGGCTTCTTATCTTCGCTTGCATGCTTACCCTTACCAGCCTCTAGATGTAAATATTGTACTAATAACTTATCAATGTTAGTAGGGCTAAACATTAGAATAGTGTGATGAAGATATGAGTGCATGCCACCAATATACTTCATAAGAGTTTCATGAGTATACAACGAAATTCCTAGGGATAATGCCTTCTTATGATTTCCTATGTATATGACTAAATATTCTGGCCTTTACCCTATCTTAGATGCTGACACTAGATCATTGTCGTTTGCGTATGTGCCAGTGGATAGAATTGTTTTCTTATAGCCTTAGTAAACTTATCCCAAGAAGATATTACTTTACCCTTTTGAACAAGACCAACCTGCATCTTACTCTCCCACCACATTAAGGCAATGCCACTTAGTCGAAGAGAAACTAACTGTATCTTTGCATCCTCATCCATGATCTTTTGAACCCTTCAATATACCTCTATCTGCTTGATCCAATTGTCAAATTTCTTAGCATTCAATTCTCCATCATACGTCGACAACTCGAACTTAAGATCCAATTTTAGTAATGGCAAATTATGCTCAGACTTCTTATAGGAATTCTTTCGATTAGAGGAATGTTTACTTACTTCAAAGGAAACTAATGATGATGTTGAGGAAGGAGAAGGGGGATCTGGAGGTCCACCACCTTCACCTCCTCCTTCTCCTTTTACCGAAGATTCTTCGCCTGTAGGCTTTTGAATTCTTCGTTCTAACTCATCTATTGTTTCATTCAATGATTGAAGCATAGATATGACTCTTCATGACTCATGTATTGATCTTCTTCTTCTCCTTTTTTAGAAGCCATCTTATGTTGTCGAAATCTCTTTCCAATTTTGGACTTATAACTTGCAATTTTCCCTTTACCAAGCTTGAGTTTGGCTCTTGTAAGCATTCACTTGCAAAACACTTGTCAAACTTGCTCTGATACCAACTTCATCCGAAAAATCCTTAAATGCTGATAATTTTAAAATATAAATAAACATCTACTTGATTCTCGAAATAAAATGATCGCTTGATTGTTTGCAAATTACATGTGAAGAAATTATCTAACCAAATCCACTTTAATGATAATTAACTTGCAAATAAGTTCTTGTGTTAGATGTGAAGAACTTGTCTAACTCAAATAATTGCATTTTACAATGACCTTTTTACATGTTTCTCAAATGCATAAATGGAGTGCATCGTTGGATTCCTGGTGAAAAATCATGTAAAATGCATATAAAGTTCTCAAAAATTTGTCACGGTACTCCTTGGCACGCTTTACAATGTAACCTCAAAACTTGTGTACCCTCGAGTGCAAATTACGAGGCCATTTTGGATTAATTGTATATCCAACCTTGGTCCACGTGGCCATTAAGTAAGGTGCGGACCCCTGACCCATCTCCAAAATTTATGGTTGGCAATAACTGTAAGGCTGTTGGTTTCATAACCAAACCCGCACATATAGCTTGTTGGTTAAGCTTGTTGTATATTGTATGGTAGTTCGGGGGATCAAGCCCCGCCGACCACCATATATTCACGCCTCGTTTGTTGGTAAACAATTTATATATATATACATAGTTTGAAAACCTCTAGGCTATATGTTATGTCCGTTATCCCTTCCGCGATAGGTGTGGGTTATATTCTAAGGTGCATAAACCAAGATCCAAGGGTCGAGGGCTTAGGCCTTCGACCCTTTTGCGGTCCATTACAAATTTATTGTAAATTGAAATTCATTATTTACCGTAGGTATGTTAAGAACCATTGTGTGGCATGGAGGGATTTGTTAAGTCTCGACAGGTCATGGAGATCGCAATTTCGATCGCTGTCGACCCCATAACTTTTTACATTACTCTGACCAATATTGGCCAATGGGAAGTTGCCATGTGGCGACCTCTCATTGGCTCATACATGCCACTTGTCAACCTACAATTCATCCACCTAGAGGTACGATCTACCCAGTCAACTACCAATAACCATGTGCCACATGTCACCCTTGTAGTGGTGACACGTGTCACCTCTTTTTTCCCATATACTTTGACCAAGTTGACTGGAACTTTGATTGCTTGTAACTTTTGCATACGAACTATGTTTGAATTGTTGTTTGTGTCGTTGGAAAGCTAACGAGATCTCTCCACATTGATGGCATTTTTGAGAGAATTTGGGATGGTTGAATTTTGAGAATTATTGAACCATTATGGATCTTTGTGGATGTTCTAGATCTTTTTGGACCTCTATGAGAATTCTCGGATCCTTTTGGATCATTCTTCCCCATTGGAAGACTTTTGGACCACCAAAAGTTTTTATTACTCAACAACTCAGTGAGGGTAGAGTTCCCTCACCCTTCCGACCTCCATCCATTTAGATTTACTTGGATTTACTCCTTTAAGACCAACTTGAAGATATTACACATCACCTCACTGTAAAGTTCTGATCCTTCTATCGAGAATGAGATATTTCTATAGTTTGTCCAAATATTCTGGAGCAAAATCATCAACTTCTGGAACCTAAATACTTTCATCTTCATCCATAATCATAAGAGGCTCATAAAGCTTCAAATTCTCAACATTTACTACTGAATACATTTGCATGTAGGCTAGTAGATATAAATGAAATGCATTAGTACCAATCTTCTCTAAGATTTGAACGTACCATATCGGATTGGCCTTAGCTTTTTACCTTCGCCTTTGATTATATCTTTGCTGATATGCAATCATACTTGATCACCGACTTCAAATTGATGATCTACCCGATGTTTATCATGCCTTGCTTCATACTTGGCTTGGTTCTTCTCCAATTGTTCATGTACTTCTTGATGTACCTATTAAATATTTTGTATGAACCTTTTATCTTTATATGTATCCTCCTGTCCATCTTCTTTTCTTGCTTCTCCAAAAAAAAAATTCCATAGGTGATTTAGAGAATTACCCCCAACATACTTCAAAAGGAGTTTTTTGAGTAGACGAATGCATGACATGATTATAGGCATGTTGGATATAATGTAATTGTTCATCCCATAATTTAGGATGCTTATTGTGGTATCCTCGAAGTAGATGTACCACTGTTATGTTCACCACCTTTGTCTGTCCATCTATCTGCAGATGAAAAATCATGCTCTTCTTCAACTTAGTGTGCATTAGCTCCCATAAATGAGACCAAAAGTTTCCCCAAAAGTGAGAGTCTTGATCTGATATAGTAGATGTAGAAAGTCCAAAATGAACCCATACATTAGTGAAGAACATCTGTGTTGTCTGTTCAGTTGTGACCTGTTTCTTGCATGGCATTAGAATACACATCTTGATGAATCTTTCCACCACAACATATAGATAATCATAACCTACCTTGGACGTCGACAAACCCCCTACAAAGTCCATGGAGATACTTTCCCATGGATGTGAAGGTACCAGAAGTGGTGTATATAATCATAGATTTATTTTGCTAGGATTACTTGTGGCACACATGACACACCCTTTTATATACTTGGAAATTGTCTCATTCATTCGAGGCCAATAACAATACCTTTTGTAGCTATGCCACTGTCTTACCAACCCCAAAATGACCAGATATGACAGTTGTATGAGCTTCTTTGATTACATTCACTCTTTCATCTCTTGGTATACATAGTTTTCCAAGATGATATAATAAACTATCATGCATATAATAATCTAACTACTGATTGTCATGAGTTAATGCATCATATACTTCTTTAAAATCATCATCCCTAGCATATTTCTCTATATAGCTTTAATGTGCTAAAGGATTATACCTGAGTATTGTGTATGCATTAATTACTGGTCTTGACAACATATTTGCAACATTGTTATGAATACCTTTCTTATACTTGATTACCAGATGAAATTGTTGTAGAAAACCCATCCATCCAATGTGTCATGACTATTGAAGCTTGGTCTATGACTGCAAATACTGTAATGGTTGATGATTGGTATGAATTATCATCTCCTTTCCCATTAAGTAATGCTTCCATTTCTTTTCACTTTGTACCAACACATACAGTTCCTTATCATATGCTGGATAGTTAATCACAACTTGAGTGAAATTCTTAGAATGATAACATATATGTTTACCTATTTGCATCAATACTGCGCCCATGACATATCCACTTGCATCAGTTTCAATCTGTTGTTGTAGATCTGGTAGAGCGAAAACTGGTGTGATTGCTTATCTTTTCCTTTAATGTCTCGAAGGCCTTCTGTTGCTTGCCTCCCCATTGAAAGACATGTTTAACACTTGTTGATGCATGTATAGGTGTTGTTATGTATGAGAAATTAGCAATGAATTTCCTCGAGTATTACACTGCTCCTAAGAAGCTCCTGACTTTGGTGGCAGTAGTTGGCTTGGGCCATTTCATAATGGCTTCTACCTTTATGAGATCTATCTACAACTGACCATTCCCTACAATGTAACCCAAATATACCAAAGAAGTTTTGTCAAATTCACACTTAGATAAATTGATATACAACTTTTCCTTCTTCCAGAGTTCAAAGACCATCTTAGCATGCGTTATATGATCTTCCCATATTTGACTAAAGATCAATATGCCGACGAAATAGACAATAACAAAATCATCTATGTAGGGTTAGAACACATCATTCATCACTCTCATAAAACTTGTTGGTGTGTTACATAACCCAAATGGCATAACCAACCATTCAAACAAGCCTTGCTTGGTCTTGAAAGCAGTCTTCCATATGTCACCTTCTGCAATTCTGATTTGATGGTAGCCACTTCTCAAGTCCAACTTAGTGAAATACACAACATTATTTAATTGATCTAATAGATCATCTATTCATGGAAGAGGATAACGGTTCTTTACTGTAATCTTGTTCAGGGCTCAAAATCAATACACATCCTCCACATGCCATCTTTCTTTGGAATTAATACAATAGGAGAGCCACACAGAGAGGAGTTTGGTATGATGATTCCTTTACCGAGTAGCTCCTAAAATTCCTTCTTAATTTATGCATTCTCTATCATTGATGACCTGTACATTCCAATATTTGAAAGAGGAGCATCTTGTTGTAAATATATTTCATGTTTAACCTCTCTTTTATGAGGCAACCCTGTTGATTCCCGAAACAACTCATCGTAATTAAATATGATGTTGATCAACTCATGTTTATGATTTGGATCAAAAAATGCTAAAGCATATGTTATATCCTCTTCTTTCTGTTTCACTATCATGAGAACAAAATATTTACTTGCACTCAAAAGTCTCTTCATTTTCCCTATGCTCACTAAAGAAACATTAGTTTTGATGCGATGAGATCTGACAATATATTCAACCCTATCCTTGAGAAGGTGATATTTGTTTTCTTCTCTATAGAACACAACCTTCCTGTCAAATAGATATGGACTACCCAAGACAATGCCACAAATTTCAAGAGTCACAACATCTAACTCGACCTCGTCAAAGAACTTAGTTGTAATTGCAAACCTAATCTTACACTGCTTTGTTACCTGCAACTTAGCATCACCACACACCCAACCTAATGGATATGGATTTTTATGAGGTGTGGTCTTCAATCCGAACTTCTTAACAATTGCTTCAAATATTAGGTTAACTTGAGATACATTGTCGAATAAAGTATCTACCTTAGTATGCTTGACTATAACTCTGACATGAAAAAGCTCACTCCTTTTCTTTTGATCAATATCACTTCCCATCTTGGCAAATTGAACTGAAGAATTTAAATTGATAACTGATATATCTTTTCTTCCTATGGCCATGATATTGGATTCACCTCTGGAATCTTACCCTAGATCCTGATGATCTGATGCAATAGTCTTTTGCACCCATTTATCCTTGAATTTATTCGGTTGTAATTCTGGATGCAACTTCCAACACTATGATTCCTCATGTCCCTTTCTCTTACAGTGGGAACATTTAGGTCTTCCCTCAACTTGCTTCACTGTGGATGATTTATTACTCTTCCATTTACCTTTTGGTTTCTTCTTGAACTTGAATGGCTTCTTATCTTCACTCACATGCTTACCCTTACTAGCCACTAGATGTGTAGCTTGTACTGACACCTTATGAATGTTAGTAGGGATAAACATTAGAATAGTGTGACGAAGATATGAGTGCATGCCACCAATATACTTCAGAATAATTTCATGAGTATGCGACCCCCTTTCTGTGGTAAGAGGAGACCTGAACTTCACTCTCTCTCTCTTAGAGAGGTGTTGAGGTTGAACCCAAGAGAAGATCGCCAAAGAAGTTTTTTTCTCTCCTTCCTTGAGAACTCACTCCTGGTATACCTAGAACTGACAAAGCTCACCCCTACACAGCATAACTTCAAAACGAGAAGAGACAATGTAGCGAAGAGCTTGGATAGATTTCTAGTTTCTGAGGTGCTCTTGGAAAGGGGTTTCAGGTTCAAATCTAAGGTGGAGGATGGCAAGATTTCTTACGACCATCTTATCTCATTACAATGGAAGTCCGGAATTGAATCCCCTCCAACTCCTTTAAAAGTTATTCATGTGTGGCTAGAAGATGAAGAGTTTAAAAAACCAATGTCCTCCTCGTGGGAAAGAATGTCTCCCTTAAATCTCGACCCTCTGATGGTTCAATTCGAAGCCAACCTGAAGAGAACAAAAAACACCATTAAACAATGGCTTCTTATCTAGAAATCCAAGAGGCACAAGGAGGTCGAGGATATCAAGGACAAACTTTAAGTCCTCCTCAATAGGATTGATGAAGGCCCCCCATCTTATTTAGAGGATCCAAAAAGACTGGAGGAAATGAGAAAGTCATGGTTGGAAAAAGAGAAGCAGGAGTGGTGTCTGAAAATTAGGGCCCTGTGGTTACAGGTAGGAGATAAAAATACAAAATTCTTTCACCAATTTGCAAACCACAGAAGAAATATTAACACAATATGGGATATTAAGAATGAAGAAGGGTCTATGGTAGGCTCTTTTCAAGATAAGGCCGAAGTCAGAGAAAGATATTTTGAAAATATTTTCACATCCCCTACTGGTTGCCCCATCCAGGAAATACTTGAAGTTGTGACAAATTTTTTGTTGATATTCTTAGAAGAGATGGATCGGTCATTGGAAGAGGAGGTGACATAGAAAAAAATTTGTGCAGCCTTCTCATCCATGCAGAATGGAAAAATCCCTTGGCCAGATGGATTTATGGTTGAATGTTTTAAATCATTTTATGACTTACTCAAAGATGATTTGCTACTGATGATGAGAGAATATGAGAGGGTAGGCAGAATCAATTGCTCTCTTAATTCAACTTACCAAGGCCTCATTGATCCAGGTGGATATCGATGGCCACCCACCTTTTCCAAATGGCTCAAAATGGCTTTCTGGCAATTTTGGCAATTTACTATTTTTAGCAGGTTTTAACTTCCGGGGCCATTTTGAGGGCCCAAATGAAGGTTTTAAAGATTGAGGTTCTCAATGATAGCTAAAGGCATGAGTGAGCCCCCAAAATGAATCTCCTCGACGATACCTTTCCAACGAGCTATCACATGCCTAAAACGAAGATCGTATGCAAAAGTTATGACCCCAGGAAGTTGATGTACTCACTTACCCAAACGGGGCCCACATGACTTTTGGCGCTTCATCTCCCAGGGTTAGGTTTTTGGATGTCTAGGGTTTTTGGCATTCCTGCTTATTGTAAAAAGGCCTTCAGAGCCTAATTGTAATCATCTTCTTGCGAATGCGAGTAGCCGTCACATCTCTTCTCAGAGATAAGCTGCCACCATTCTAGCGAGTCTTTCACTCTGTATTTTTTACAGTCTTTATACATTTCTTTCATTAATAGATATAATGTATTACTGTATATCTGTGTTTATGGTTGCATCTCTGATACATTTATGTTATATTATTGAATATCTGCGATATCTCTGTGCATTTCTTTATTATATCTCCGATCTCATTTCATGCCGAAAATAATCGGGATCACTCATCCCCAAAAAACAAAATGTTGATTCGTTCGGGGACTTTAGACCAATTTCATGTTGTAACATAGTCTACAAGGTGATAACCAAGATCATGTCCAGAAGATTAAGGCTAATGCTAAGTGAAGTAATAATAGAGGAACAATTTGGTTTTTTGCATAACAAGAAAATTCACAACGTTGTAGAAATAGCCCAAGAGGTCCTCCACTCAGTAAAAAAAAAGAACCTCAAAGTGAAAATTTTAAAACTGGACCTGTCAAAATCCTACAATAGGGTGAACTGGACCTTCTTGTGCTTGGTTCTCATTTAGGCGAGAATAAATTTAAATACTGTGAATTGGATCATGGGATGCCTCAAGAGTGCATCCTTTGCAGTTCTAATAAATAGCTCACTTTCATGTTTTTTCAGAGCCTCTAGAGGTCTATGCTAGGGATGCCCCCTTTCCCCCTTTCTATTCTTAATAATTGCAGAATTTGTGAGGATATTGTTGAAGGAAGCTCGGTCTAATGGACTGTTAAGAGGGGTAAAGGTGTCAGATTCATAGATGGTCTCTCATTTATTGTTTGTCGATGATGTCTTCTGTAGTGTGTATGTGTTAGGGTCCTAACCCGCACATAGGTAGAACAATATATTTGGATGTAATAAAGGTCAACATTAATAAGGCCTTGCAATAAAATAGAATAAGTCGAATGTAAGAAGACCTACTAGAAGCTTCCGCTTCTAGTAGGATCTTCCTCTAGATGCTTCTTTTGATAGACATATTTAGTATAAATAGGAGTCGAGGGTATGATAACCCTAGCTTGGATATTATTGTAATAGAGCTCTACTCGACTAAAGGTTTCCCCCTCTAAGAGGCCCATGAACATTTCTCTCAGAATCAAGGTGTTATTTCTGTTGTTATTCTTATATCATTTTAGTGTTATTGTGGTGATTGTTCTGGTTATATTGTTGTTATTCTGCCATTTCTAGCATTTTATTTATGTTTTGCATACTTTTTATATCTGGTATATTACAAGTGGTATCAGAGCACTTTCCTCGATAGAAATTGTGGGTAAATTTATTTTTTTTCAGGGTAGAGACGTATTTCGACGTCTTTAAGCCACAAAGATCCGTCGTTACGCGCATAAACCCGCGGTTGAGGGATTAATACATGTAGGAAATACAAGTGGTACTTAATCACACATTTGTTGGCCACCCTTGTAACCCATGTTGGTACCCCTTCAAGTGGTAGCGCATCGGACAACACCTATGTACGGATCGACCAAGATCACCTAAAGCCCTCTTTAGATAAACCAATCGGCCACTTGACTGCTATAGTGCCACCGAGAACAACACTCGGGAAGATACTCTCTAGTACCTGGGTAGTCGGGTAGTATGGCTAAGGGAACGATCTAGTCTCCTTAGTTAGTGCCCTAAGATATTGGGTTGAGTACTACTATTGGACCCCGTATGTATATCAAAGAGATATAGCACAGGGCAAACCCTTGTCTGTAGAACCCTTGGGGACAAAAACATAAACATATTAAAATAGAAAAGATCTATTCCCACACAACTGTGTTTGGGTTGCCAAATCATTACACATTTCTTCCTGGTTATGCATTTGGGAATTTCATCACTGCAGTCTTCTTCAGACCGAAGTATAACTCCGCAGGTGTTTAAAAAAAAAAAAAAGTCTAGAAATTTTTGCACCATTATTTGAGACTTATTCCACTGGATTCATCTCTTCGCCCTTATCACATTCATACATATCATTTTTCAGCAAAATGTTGACCCCCCCACCACCCCATTTTGGTTCTCTCATCATCATGGTCCATACCCATAGCCAAGACTGGGAAGCTCGCTTCAATACCTTGCAATCTAATTTCACCAAGATCCAACAAAAAGTGAAACAACTCAGTGCCAATGTTTCCGCCATCAATACAACCATGCAGTCCTCAATGGAGGAAATCAAACAAGACCTGACTACCCAACTTGAATTTGTTGTTTGGACGCTCTGCACCAAGCTGCATATCCCTACAGATAACCCTTTATCTGACCCACCTCCACATACTGAAGCTGAAAATTCCTCTCATTCCCATAACTTTAAACACCATCACTTTCAACGTGACCTACGCCTTCTGCGGGTGGATGTGACCAAATTTGATGGCTCAGATCTCACTGGTTGGGTAACCCAAATGGAACATTATTTCTCTTTATACGACATTACAGATGACTTGGCCAAACTCTGGTATGGTGTTCTCCATCTAGATCAAGAACGTTGGCAATGGTGGCAATGGAGAAAAAATTTACGTCAAGAGTATATTGCTTGGATACGCTTTTTGGCAGAGCTTTATGAATTCTTTGACATTGACACCAACCATTTGGGTCGTTTGACAAAGTTGAAACAATCAGGCACAGTAGAAGACTTTATAGCTGCTTTTGAGCGCTTGACTTTTCAGACAGAGGGCATGTCTGATACCTTTTTCTGAGAGTGTTTTATCAATGGCCTCAAGGATGATATTCAGACCCATGTCTTCATGGATTGACCTTATAGTTGGGTGGAGGCCACTAAAAGAGCAAAAGAAGAACAACAAGTTGTATCTTCTCAAAACCAGAAACCCTCCTTTATCCCTTGCACTAAACTAGTAAATCCCACTACTCCCTTCGCTCCACTAAAGATCCAAAAATTGACCAGGGTTGAAATGGTTGAATGCCAACTCAAAGGCCTTTGTTCTAATTGTGATGACAAATATTTCCTGGGCCACAAGTGTAAGGAACAAAAGATTTTTATGGCCATCTTGAAGGATATTTCAGAAGAGGATGTTGAAACTCCCCTTGTGTCTAAGTCACCTAAAACCACTGACATAACCCCTCCCTTAGACCCTCTCGAAGTAGAACCGATCATTTCCCTAAATGCTCTCATTGGCTTCTCTACTCCCCAAATCCTCAAGATAATCGGTTACATCAAGCATAGGAAGGTCATCATTTTGGTTGATAGTGGAAGCACCCATAATTTTATTCATCACCGCATTGCCCAAGAAACTCATTGCTACATCCATGCAGTCAATAATTTCCAAATCATGATTGCCAATGGTGGCTCCATGAAATGTGGAGGGCATTGTGAAAATGTGTGTCTCCAAATTGGTGACTACCACCTGAATCTCATATGTTTGCTACCGACATGGGTGGTTGTGACAGTGTGTTGGGTGCATACTGGCTAAGGACTTTGGGTCCCATTCTCATGGATTTTAAGAAATTAACCATGCAATTCAACCAGGAGGGTCAACAATATAAGTTCCAAGGCATCACCATCGGTTCACCTGAGATCATTAGTTCCCATCGCATGGAAATGCTGCTAAAAAAAGGTCATTCTGGTGTTATTTCCCAACTCCATGCCATACAAGCAACAAAAACACCCTCGGTGTCGCAAGACCTCCAATCCATCCTTTCTAAACATCAAGTGGTATTTTCCACTCCCCAGGGACTTCCTCCTTCCGATGGCGTTCATGATCATTCCATTCCCCTTGTACCAGGAAGCCTTCCTTCCAATATCCATCCGTATCGTCGCCCCTTTTCCCAAAAAAATGAAATTGAGAAAATGGTCCAGGAACTCCTTAAAGCAAGCGTTATCTGCCCTAGTATGAGGCCCTACTCTTCCCCTATGGTCATGGTCCTGAAGAAAGAAGGTTCTTGGTGAACGTGTCCTGACTTCCGTGCCCTCAACAAACTTACCATTAAAGACAAATTTCCCATTCCTGTCATTGATGACCTCTTGGATGAATTGAGTGGTGCCCAGTTCTTTACTTAACTTGATCTTCGTTCTGGCTACCACCAGATACATATGAAAGAGGCATACATTCCCAAGACTGCCTTTAGAACTCATGAGGGCCACTATGAGTTTTTGGTCATGCCCTTTAGCATGTGTAATGCCCCCTCCACCTTCCAAAGCCTCATGAATCATGTCTTCCATCCTTTTCTCCATCATTTTGTCTTAGTTTTCTTTGATGATATCCTCATATATAGCAAAACCTAGACAAACCATCTTGCTCATGTGGATTGAGTTCTCCATCTACTCTGTCAGCACCAACTCTTCCTGAAACAGTCTAAATGTGCTTTTGGCACCTCAGAAGTCAAGTACTTGGGTCATCTGGTTAGCAAGGATGGCGTCAGGGTGGATCCTAAAAGGATTGAAGTTATGAAAGACTGGCCTCACCCAAAGACTCTCAAAAGCTTGCGTGGATTTATGGGCTTAACAGGTTATTATCGCAAGTTTGTTAAGAATTATGGAAAGATTGCAGCACCTCTCATTGCACTCCTAAAAAAGAACTCTTTCACTTGGACTCCAACAACTGCTCAAGCTTTTCAAACCTTGAAGATGGTCATGTGCACCACTCCAGTCCTGACCCTTCCTGATTTCACAAAGACATTTGTCTTGGAATGTGATGCTTCAGGGAAAGGAATTGGTGTTGTCCTTATGCAAGAGGGTCGGCCTTTGGCCTTTACCAGCAAGCAACTATCTTAAAGAAATCTGGGCAGATCAATCTATGAAAAGGAAATGTTGGCTATTATGCATGCCACTGATCTGTGGCGCCCTTATCTATTGGGGCAATGCTTCCAAATTAATATAGACCATCAAAGCCTCAAGTATTTTCTGGAACAACATATTTCCTCTCCGGAGCAACAAAAATGGGTGACTAAGCTCTTTGGATATGATTATGAGATCATTTACAAGAAGGGCAAAGACAATGTGGTTGCAGATGCACTTTCCCAAAAATATGAAGATGACGGATCCCTTTTTTCTCTTTCCTTCATTGTACTAGATTGGATCTAAGCCGTTCGCTAGGAATGGCTACACGATCCCAAAAGTTTGCATCTTATCCAACAATTGTAGTCCAATGTTCCGGTTTTCCCAGGGTACTCTTGGCTCCATGATGAGCTTCGATACAAAGGCAATCAAAAATTAAATCCACGGTACTCTCTGAACTTCATGCTACACCCACTTCTGGGCACTTCGGGTTTACCAAAACCTATGACAGGGTCAAATGTTCTTTTTTCTTGGATGGTATGAAACAAGACATTCATAATTTTGTCGCTGAATGTGATGTGTGTCCAACCACACTACAATCGCTTCCGATTCCACCTGCTATTTGGAGGGATATCTCTATGGATTTTATTACAGGTTTACCCAAATCGAGAAATAAATCAGTCATCATGGTGGTTGTGGATCGCCTTTCCAAGTATGCTCATTTCTGTCCTCTTCAACACCCATTTACAACATCCGCGGTGGCTCAAATTTTCATGGATCAGGTCTTCAAGCTTCATGGAATGCCGCATTCTATTGTTTCTGATCGCAACCCAACTTTCACCAGCAATTTTTGGCAAGAACTATTCAATCTACAAGGCACCCAATTGCATCTTAGCACAGCTTATCATCCCCACACTGATGGTCAAACGAAAGTTTTCAACAAGTGTTTGGAAACATATTTGAGGTGTTTTGCTTCAGAAAAGAAAAATTAGTGGCCTCAATGGTTACCCCTAGTTGAATGGTGGTACAACACTTCATACCATACAACTACACACATGACTCCTTTTGAAGCGGTATATGGACAAAAGCCACCTTCAATTCTCTCATACTTACCTGGTGTCTCAAAGGTCATGGTGGTTGACCAAACGCTTACAGTTCGAGAGGCTATTCTCCGCACCCTCAAAGAGAATTTGGTCATGACACATAATTGCATGAAGCAATAAGAAGATCAAGGTCACTCTGAACGTCAATTTGTAGAAGGGGATTAGGTGTTTCTTCGACTGCAACCTTACAAGCAAAATTCCCTCAAGGCGGAGCATTGTCAGAAGATAGCGCCCAAATTTTATGGTCCTTATACCATTCTCAAGCATGTGGGACAGGTGGCCTATCAATTAGCTTTGCCCAGTCATTCTAAGCTACATCTTGTTTTTCATGTTTCATGCTTAAAGAAGGTGATTGGAACTAAGTGCCAAATTCAAACCAACCTTCCCGATTTAGACAAAGAAGGATCCATTTGGCTACAACCACAAGCAGTTTTGGACTAGCGTGAGCGTCGCCTGCATCAAAGAACCATCAAGGCAGTGTTAGTCCAGTGGAAAGATACAACTCCATCAGATGCCACTTGGGAACTAGCTACCATTTTGCAACAATTTCCACATCTCAAGCCTTGAGGACAAGGTTGTTTTTAAGGGGGAGGACATGTTAAGGTCCTAACCCGCACATAGATAGAACAATATATTCGGATGTAATAAAGGTCAACATTAATAAGGCCTTGCAATAAAATAGAATAAGTCGAATGTAAGAAGACCTAATAGAATCTTCCACTTCTAGAAGGATCTTCCTCTAGATGCTTCTTTTGATAGACATATTTAGTGTAAATAGGAGTCGAGGGTATGTGAACCCTAGCTTGGATATTATTGTAATAGAGCTCTGCTCGACTGGAGGTTGTGATCCGGATTATTTTCGGCACGAAATGAGAGCGGAGATATAATCACGAAATGAACAAAGATATTGCAGATATTCAATAATATAACAGGAATGTATCAGAGATGCAACGATAAACACAGAGATACAGTAATACACGATTTCTATTAATGAAAGAAATGTACAGAGACTGTAAAAATACAGAGTGAAAGACTCGCTAGAATGGTGGCAGCTTATCTCTGAGAAGAGATGTGACGGCTACTCGCATTCGCAAGAAGATGGTTACAATGAGGATCGGAAGGCCTTTTTACAATAGACGGGAATGCCAAAAGTCCTAGACATCCAAAAACCTAACCCTAGGAGATGAAGCGCCAAAAGTCA
>ML783340.1:125418-156629 GCA_009831015.1 Picea engelmannii | reverse complement strand
AAAAAAAAAAAAAACCTCTTACCACCTCAGGGGGGATCCAGAATACCACCCATCCCAAAAAAAACCACTTTCCTCATTTTTCGCCATTTTTGCCTATTTCGGTATGTCTTCTTTAAAAACGGATTTTGGGCAAATGAAGATGGATTTTCAAAATCCGAGAGAGGTTTTTGCTTAGCATGGGATGAAGAATAAAAACCTTTTTCATTTTTTGCACAGGTGCCATGAGAAACGAAAATCGAAGCTGTATTTCAGCCTCTTTTTTCGGATTTTCAGTTTTTCTTTTACAGTCCTAATCTTGTAGGAGTTGTTATGGCCAGTTGGAGGCAAATTTGGCGAAACCGAAGGAGGGTTTTGTCCATCACATTCCCATATACAATAACCTCCTTTATTTTTTTCCCAGGTGTCAGCGTTGAAGAGAAACAGATGTCTGTTCAGACCCCTTTTTTACAGAAATTAGGCCCGTCTTTCATGGCGGACAATTCAGGATTTTTGGGGATTTGTGGCTATTTTTGGCCGAGGTGGTTAAAACTGACTGAAAAAATTGGTTGGGAGATCTATCCTATTTATTCAAAGGATTTTAATGTAAAGAGGTTTGACCTGTGAAGTTTTTCCTTTTGACCGGACTGTGGGCCTTGCTACTCCAGGAGGTTTTGTCTGTAATTTTTAAATGATTAACCAGTAATAGAGAAGTGGATTTACATGATTCTTGTGTAGGAGCATTGGTGGTGTGTTCCTTGTCTGTTTTCAGTTATTTTTTGCTATCATTCAAGCACTTTCATTTCTTATTTTTGAAAGAGAGTAATGGAGAAGAATTTATGTATGTATACTCTTCGTCCAATTTTTCAGTAATCTATATGTTATTCATCTGAAGCTTTACAAAGGAATTCTTAACTGCTCCTCTGTTTAGTGTATCTCTCCCTTTTCATCCCATTCATCCGCACTAAATCTAAGACGATCCAACAGTTGTTACTATCTATCCCTGTGGAGACATTTGCCTCTAGAGTTGAGTTGATCCTTATCTTATAAACAAACCCCATAGCCCAATGGTGATCTGAGCAACTTGTCAACCAAACCCTCATCTAAATATTTCAAAAAAACCCAACCCCATACTTTCATAGCTAGCCTAATATCTCTTCAAACAAAGTTATATCAGATAGAGAGATCCCTCTCTGAGTCTTAGAGGGCTAGATCCCTGACTTGAAGCGGTTTTGATGTTGCCTTTGTGACTGCCTCCACAGCCTTGGGCAAATTACAGAGTGCTAACACTCACATTAGCTGGTAGGAATTTATGGAGATTAACCCAAGGGAAATCGCTATGGGTTCGTGTGATGAACTCAAAGTACTTCTCCAACTTATCTATAGATGAATGGTTCCACACGTTGGTTAAGTCCTCGAAGGGCTCCATAGTTTGGAGAGCCCTGGTGGAAGATTTTCTGATGGTAGGCAGTTGGACGGTGTGGAAAATTGGAAATGGGAGTAATGTTCGAGTGGGTGAGGACCCTTAGCTAGGGGATGAAAATAACTTTAGGCTCTCAGAATGCCTCCTCCATATCCCAAGAGACCTAAGCATCTTCACTCTGTATGATGCTCGTATAGGGGACCCTCAACCGAGAGGTCAGGCATGTTGGAGATATGTTGCCTCTATGGGGCTTCCCGATACCTTTTCTGTAGAGTGGGATTCTTTCATTTTTTTGTAGTGTGAAAACGTCATCTCTCTTGACAATGAGTTCGTGGACTCATTGTGTTGGTCCAAGAACCCAAACGATGGGTCCTTCACGACAAAAATAGGCTATAAATCCTAGCAAGAATATGGACTTGAAATCCTGCTAAAATGGTGGTGGAAGCCGATGTGGAAATTCAAAGCCCCCCTCAGATGTAAAATTACCCTTTGGTTGGTCTTGAATAACAAGTTCCTGACTTGGGATAACAATTTAAAGAGGGGATGGTGTGGACCTAGTCGTTGTGCTCTCTGCAAATCAAATATTGAATTTGTTTTTCACCTCTTTGTAGCTTATCCCTATGTAGGTCAAGTTGCAAAGATCATAACGGATAAGCTTAATGCCAAAGCGGATTGGAACATAGACAACTTGGAAGATTGTTTCAAGAACTAGATACATGACAAATCAATTAGTCTTTATGCAGATTTATGAAGCTTAATGATTTGTAATATATGGTGGATCCACAACAATTTTATTTTCAAAGAAAAAATGGTGGTTCCTGAAGTAACAACAACCCTCACTCTTAGTCAGGCGATCGATTTTAAAGAAGACCTGAGAGGATAAAAACTATGAAATCTGGTACTCCCCCCCTCCCCCTTGACTATGAAATCCCATGGGGTTATTTTGATGGGGCCAATCAAGGGAACCTGCCAAAATGTGGAGTGGGAGTTGTTTTATTTATCAATCAAAATCATTACATACACATAAGATATGATCCAGGTGGAGGGACAAACAATAGAGTAGAGCTCATAGTGATATGGACCCTCCTAGAGATAACAAAGGATAAGGACATTCAGAAGTTGCAGGTGATGGGTGACTCTAAACTGGTTATTGAGTGGGCCGAAGGAAAAATCTCTACATAAAACAACAACTTGGCCACAATTATGATAGAGATTCAACTAGCATATCAGTCCTTTGAATGACTGTCTTTCCATCACATTCTGAGAGAGCTCAACACCAAAGCAAATGAATTTCCCAAAGAGGCCCTAGAACTTCAAAATGGTGCCTTTGGTTTCTAAGAATACTTGATGGAACAAAAATTGAAGCCATGGATTTTTTTTTTTTATTCTGCAAATGTTCAAGTCAAGTTTGTATAGACTTTGTAAGACAATACAATCCTATAGATAGTAAGCATAAAGTTGGTTGGAGGTAGAGGATAGAAAGGTCAAATGTTTTGAAGTGAGACTGCATAAATCTTTTGAACGATCTGTAACATGTATATTTTGATGAATATAATTGCCTTTTTTACGGATATATATAAAGTGATCTTGCATAAACCTTTTGAAT
The DNA here is from genome assembly GCA_009831015.1 of Picea engelmannii. NCBI lineage: Eukaryota > Viridiplantae > Streptophyta > Pinopsida > Pinales > Pinaceae > Picea > Picea engelmannii. Next base: position 153,624 of record ML783340.1, on the reverse strand, counting down.
GATCTGTAACATGTATATTTTGATGAATATAATTGCCATATATATATATATATATATATATATATATATATATATATATATATATATATATATATATATATATATATATATATATATATATATATATATATATATATATATATATATATATATATATATATATATATATAACTTAAAATAGTCAAAATTTATTAATAATAAATACAAATAATCAAATGAATATTAGTTTAATCAAAACACGGGAAAGATCAACTGAGATAAATTGATGAAGCCTTAGAAAGAAAGAGAACTAGGGCACAAAAGTAAAATAAAATAATATAGACAATAAAAGGAAGGGGGTCTAGGGGATAAAATAATAAATTATATATTTTATAATATAGGAAGAGGGTTCGAGAAACTAGATTAAGTTATGAAGGGGGGTAAAATAAGGGTGATTGGGCTGAATTATGGTATTATGAAGACCAATTTAAAGTTAGGAAGAGATGAATGTAATGGAAAGAAGGAAATAATTAAAGATTGAATTGGAAAGGTGGAGTGAGAAAAATGAAGATGAATAAAGGTAACAATTTAGGAGGAAAGAAGAATGATAAATATTTTGTAAAAGTGGAAAAATTAATTAATAAGTTATTAATCAAAAGATGTTTAAGAGGAGAAAAGTGAGAAAGACTGTAAAATGAGAGTGATTGTACTCTACGAGTTCAGAAACATACTCATTCAGGCTCCCGAGGATTTAAATAAAAAAATGAGAGATTGGTTTTAAACCCCTTGCATGCGTCTTTCAGTAAGGGGAGGGGAAGAAAACTTGGTTGTCCCTCTGTTGGAAAAGTTCTTTAAAGGTTGGAGTTTCATAGGTTTGGATGCCATAGGATGCTCGGGGGGATTGGAAATAGGGTGGAGGACAAGATCTATAAAACTACAAAACTCTTGGGGCTTTGCCTCTAGACTGAGAATAAATGTAAGCGTGGAGGACCTTGGAAAGGAGTTCACAATTCTAAATGTCTATGGTCCTTCCCAAGAGTGCCATTAGTACTGGGACAATATTCTATCCAGATCATTTACAGAAGAAATGAATCTCATCCTTGGCGGGGGGGACATAAATTTATCCTTGGGAGATGCAGAATCTTAGGGCAAAGGGCCCAGGTGGATCCCCAATTAGGTTTTTTCAGTCGCAAATTGGAAGAGTCTGGACTACTAGACATTGCCCCTGTAAAACTTGGACCAACTTGGATAAATAATATATTTGGGGAAGAACACATTACAAAAAGGCTATACCATTTTCTTATTTCCACCGTTCTAGTGGAGGCGACTTTACTCCTCAGACATTGGGTGGGTTCAGGAGGCGAATCAGATTACTACCTTATTTCTTTGGAAGTTGCAGGAAACTCAAGAAACCCAACAAGCCCATTTAAATTCAATTATGCTTGGTTGAAGGAGGAGGAATACATTAATATAGTAAAGGAGCTATGGAATCCCTTAAATCAAGAAGAGATGGCAACTATTCAATTTGCACATAATCTAAAAATTATAAAACATGCAATGATAGAATGGGATAAAAAGAAAAAGTAGTGGGCCAAGCAGGAGCTTATTAGAATGGAGGAAAAATTACAATCTATCTATGACACGTAAGATGGAGGTTATACATTAGTGGAGACCAAATAGGTCCTATTGTCACTAGAAAATAAAAGAAGGCAACTCCTACAAGCAAGAGAAGCAAAATGGAGACAAAAAAGTAGGGTTCTATGGTTGCAAAATGGGGATGATAACACAAAATTCTTCCAAGCATATGAAAAAGGTAAAAAAATGGAAAATACCATTTGGGGCCTAAAGGATTCATCCAACAGGTAGCTTACATATTTTGAGGATCTGCCACAGTTGGGAACCCAACATTTCAAAAATATTTTCCTAGTTAAAAGAAGGGTAACAATAGATGCCATTATACCCCGGATGGGGTGCCACATCGCAAACAAGAGCCACGTGGGACAATGCCGGGATGCAACATTAATGCATCCACCGACGACCATCCCCTTAGTTATTAACCGAGTATGAATTTGCGCAGCCAAACCCAGGTGATGAGCCCCTTTGCGCAAGTGATCGGTACAGTGCACCAGTGCACTCAACAACAAGCCTTAATGGCTATGGCAGTCACGGTTTCCCTCCTCCTTATCACCCGCCTTGATAGAACAGAGCGACATTCGCCCATCGTAGCGTCAAATGCAGAGTTCATTCCACCGGAGCAACAATTTGGGGTCTCTTTGAAGCTCTGGAGCAGAGCCTTCCACCCACAAGGAACCCTGGTCATCTCCAGGGTCTCCACCATGCCCAGAGCAAGAGGTAAGCCGCGCAGGGGTGCCACTTGATACATAGCTGAATCTCGATGCCAAAGACAGAAGAAATTTGAGCAGGCATTAGCCATGGTGTCCCTTCGAAGGCGTAAGAAACCACGAATTCCTCCAATGGCGTACATGGAATAAATTACCTTGGAAGACGCCATGCAGAGCTATCCCAAGCTCCCTCTGTTCACAGTCTCAGACAATTGGAATCCACCCACCGATTTCAGCTCAGACGACAAGCTTCCACCTTTGGGCAATTTGCTTGGTTCCAGAGCCAATAGCCCAACGAAGAATTTCACCACCTGTTATGTAGAAGAAGAGACCCTGTCCTGCACCCAGGGAAGCAGAGACTCACCCCCTGGTGCACCTATGGAGGCGACAACCCAGTTTTCCAATCGACCGACACATGCAAGTGAGGGAGCAACAGGGCCACTGCCCCCAGCCACCGTCGACAACCACTGGCAGAACCAACAACTCTTCACCGACTCGGGGTACCTCACTCTCATCTTTGATCTGAGGAGTTTGTTGGACGACCAGGTCTTTCGCCTCACCTGAATTGATCAATGGCTTGACATGTTGTTCACGACTCATTCCAGGACTCTTCCAAAACGACAATGCCCAACGTGCGCACATGCCTACGCGCTTCCAGTAGGATGGTGAAAGCACAGGGATGAGGACGAGCGCACCGGCTAAGAGGTTCAATGATGTTCTTGGTTAGAATTTTTTTTTCTATTTCCGAACCAGGCTTTGGCCCAATTAGATCTTAGTTATTTTGCAACTAGTTTATGGCATACAGTTTAAACTTAATGGGTGGCAGTCCTGGTTTCCTTCGAGCAGGACAGAACTCTGATAATTTTGTTTACTGGGAAACAAATGGCACAGGATGCCCAACTGTCTCGGTTTCCTATTTAGGCAGGACAACTGGCCTTGTAAACAGTCATTGTAACTTGATAATGATAATATAACAGGTCCTATCCTTTTTCACTTAAAAAAAACAATAGATGCCATTATACAACTAGCCCTACACTATCCTAATTTTGTGGAGGAGGAAGACAACAAAGCTCTAATGGAGGAAGTAACTGAAGACGAACTAAAGAAGGTCCTTCACAGTTTCCAAAAAGACAAAATCCCAGGTTCGGATGGGTGGTCAATGGATTTCTTTGTGGGTTTCTACGAACTTTTTTGAAAAGATTTGTTGAAATTAGTGGAAGAGTCTAGGACAAACATATCCATACATCTTCCATTCAATGAAAATTCCATTGCTCTTATTCCAAAGAAGGATGATCCATAATCTTTGGAAGATTTTAGACTGATTTCTCTCTGCAACTGTATTTATAAGGTGATAGCCAAAATTATCAGTCGAAGGCTTAAAGTTGTCCTTTCAAAATCCATTTTGCAAGAGCAGTTTGGTTTCTTGGAAGGCAAACAGATTCATGAAGCAATTAGAGTTGCTCAAGAGGCCTTACATAACGTCAAAACTCATAAACTAAAAGGGGTTGTCCTCAAAATAAATATATCAAAAGCATATGACCAAGTTAGTTGGATTTTTTTGAGGATGCTATTAACTCATTTGGGCTTTACTCTCCCTTTCACCAATTGTATTATGAGTTGTATTTCGTCGGTGTCCTTTGTTGTCCTCATAAATGGTGCGGCCTCAACTTTTTTCACAGGAGAATGAAACTTAAGGCAAGGATGCCCTTTGTCTCCTTTACTTTTTCTGTTAGTGGCAGAAGGACTCAGTCGGGCCATAAATGAAGCAAAATGCAGTGGTGATTTCTAGGGAGTCATTCTATATCAAACCCTTAGACTCTCCCACCTTTTATCTCTAGATGATGTTTTAATTTTCTGCAGTGGACCAAGGAGGGACGTAGTGAAGCTATTTTCTATCTTGGACCTCTTTAGTCAAGCCACATGCATGCAAATTAGTGGTAAAAAATATACCATATCAACACATCTTATGGAAGAGGAGGAGGTAGGAATTTATAAGGATTTCTCCCCTTTTGAGTCAAAGCCTTTTGATGAAGGGTTGAAGTATCTCGGTTTTCACTTGAAACCCAACAATTAAAAAAGGTGGATTGGAGCTAGCTAATAGACAAACTAGAAAAAAGGCTAAAATCTTGGTGCTTCAGATGTATATCTAGAGCATGAATATTGGTCCTTGTTAAGTTAGTGTTGGAAGCCATTCCTATTTATTGGGTCTCTCTTGCATGGGTCCCAAAAGGCACACTGGAAAAAATTAGGAGAATTTTCTTCAGATTCTCGTGGGTCGGCCAAAAGAAATTTTTTGTGATGCCATGGATAAAATGGGAAACCTTGGCAACCTGAAAGTTGTTGGGGGATGGGGTTTAAAAAACATTCATTGTTTTTCCAAAGCATTTACAGCTAAGGGAGGATGGATATTAATAACCACATAAAGTTTATAGATGCAAGTGGTATTCCAAAAATACATCAACCTAGATTTTTTGGTGGATTGGATTAGAAGGCCAAACAAAGAGACTCAAAACTGCACAATCATTTGGAAATCTCTCTTAAAATCCTTTGCAATAATGAGTCAAGGGATTGCCTAGAAGGTGGGAAAAGGAACAAAAGTAAGACTCAGATAGGACCCTTGGCCCGACAGTGATAGGGAACATCTCCTCCTCAACCTTTAATTGACATTCTTCACGCTAGAGGCATTTTCCATTTGAACCAAATTGCAGATGTAACAAGAACAACAATGTGGGGGAAAGAATGGCAATATGCTCCACAACTGAGTCTAGGTGATGAATTTTTGGAGGTTTGGAACATTTATATCAGAGCTCTTAAAACATGGCACATCAGATTAACAATAAAGGAAGATGAATTAGTGTGGAAAGATAGCCCTTTCGAAGTGTATACATCAAAAGCTGGTTACACACAAATAACATTAGATCTCCTTCATGAGGATCCTTCTTGGTGGTGCAAAGGGATTTGGAAAATTAAGTGCCCTTTAAAAACTCGCCTTTTTTGTGGTGCTTGATTAAAAACAAGGTACTAACTTGGGACATAATGAAATTGAGAAAACTGGAAGGCCCCAGATGGTGTCCATTATGCAAAGGTGCTAAGGAAACTGGCATTCACCTTTTTTTACTCTATCTTTTAACACTTCAAATATGGATTGAATACTCAAGAGCTCTTCAACAAAACTGTGAGTGGCAAGGTCCTTCCATTGAAGAGGCTTGGAAATTATGGTTGCAGGACCACAAAAACCATAACATAAAAGCTCTACCTCTACTCACCAATCGGGGAGTTTGGTTGACTCAGAAATCTATCATATTTAAGGAAAAATCTTCCATCCCAAATCACATTGCAGCTCAAGGCATTAGCATTCTCTCCCACTTCCCACAAGGGAAAGCACCCCCCCCCAATAAGGTAGGTTATGGAAGAACAAGTAAACCGTTCAAGGTCGCGGACTTTCTTTGATGGAGCCTCACAAAACGAGGGTTTACTGTGTGGAGGTGGAGCAAATTTTTTCCTATTAGATACACATCGTTTCAATATGAAATGGGGTTTGGGTCCGTGATCAAACAACTTCGTTGAGCTTATGGCCTTAAAACTTCTGCTAGCCTTTATTGGGGAAAAAGGGTTATCTAACCTTCAAATTTTTGGTGACTCAATGTTGATCATAAATTGGATAAGGAAAACACAAAAATGCCACAATATCATACTTTTTTCACTTCTTGAAGAAGTTTTTATAATCTCAGACACTTACACAAATTTCTCCATTCGACATGTATACAGGGAAAGAAACAAAGCAACTGACAAACTCTCTAAGGAGGGTCTTCTCTTGCATCATGGGAAGTGGTATGTAGTAGATTTTAGAGAAGGATCAATTTTTGAATATTACCATAGACCTTTTATAGACACAGGGGGATTAGAAGGCCCTTCCTCTCAACCCTAAATACTTCCTCTTTTTGTTTTTTTGAATACCACATGCTATGGAGCCACTCTGATTTTTTTATCAGAAATGCTTATATTCCCAGGGTAAAATATTCCAGTATCAAAACAATTGCCTAGATTGAAGGTTAGAATATGAATATGCTCCACAAGTTGTATCTCTCAAGGGGCATTATTTTTAGACTGTCATCTCCTGTGGTAATAAATGACTATATTGCATTCTTCTTTCCAGGACTCACAATGGATTTTTTTATAAGCTCTCTTTAGTTTTGTATAATTTTCTGGACACAAGATCATAACTGTAATATTTTGATTAAAATAGTCTCATTTTAATAGGGAAACCTGCATTGTATCCTTCAAAACATGATGGTCCCGACATGTGAGACTATCTAGACTAAATGCATGGATCCACATGCATTCTTCAGAATGTAAATTTCTCTCTATATGAAATAAAATTTATGTTTTTTTTCTCTAGAATATTATATAGGGTCACGACCAAGCCAAACATCAAAGTGGTGTATGAGACCCCCTTGTTTGTGGGACAAGGGACCCCCTCCATGCAACAATTTGACTATTGAAGTCTACAAAGGTATACATACCCTACCCCCCTCTGGATTTGAACTTGTGGAGGTCACAAGGCTACCCACCTCTAGATTTGAACCTATGGAGGTCACAAGGCATGTATACCTCCATAGACTTTATTAGTTAAATTGTTGCATAGAGTGGGTCCCTTGTCCCACAAACAAGGGGGTCTCATACACCAATTTGGTGTCTGGCTTGTCTATGACTTTAAAAATAGTTTATTATTATTATTATTTATAAAGTTGATTCCTTTTTTTCCAAATAAAAAAATCATTATATTCATGAGGGGTGAATATACATATTTTAGTCCTTGAAGAAGGAATGTTTATAGATTTTTTCTCAACCAAAAACATTTCTCCTTTCAGCTATCTGCCCATAAATAATAATTATTATTATAATTTATAAAGTTGATTCCTTTTTTTCCAAAGAAAAAAATCATTATATTCATGAGGGGTGAATATACATATTTTATTCCTTGGAGAAGGAATGTTTACAAATTTTTTCTCAACCAAAAACATTTCTCCTTTCATCCATCTGCCCATAAAACAAAATTGTCCATTGACACAACTTTACTTCCCTCCACCATGATTCTAAATAGAACCATCTAGTTCACTCCCTTTTTTTTTAGTAAGAAAACAAAACTCACTACATCTCTGATTAAAACCATTCAACTGTCCAAAATATAGAAAAAACAAAGTTTCTAGACAAAATTCCATTGATTCTGTCTTTGTGCCATTAATAAATTCATAGAATATGAAAGCTCCTGTGGGAAGCAGTAAAGCCCCCTTGGAAACCTCATCGACTTTCGAGTTGAGTTCTTTGTAAATATGGTTAAAAGAAAGCCATTCAAAGAAGAGGTAGGTTTCTGAGATGTCTTATAGCAAATGCGACAAGCATACATTTTCCACTTTTGCTTTCTTGAGATCCCAATCTATTACGAGCTTTGAATCCCCCATTGCCTGCAAGTTTTTTGCTTCTTTTTCCTGTGCGATTTCCAAAAAGGTTCTTAAGGCTATGAATTCCACTATGTTATTGGAACCTTTGCCTGGGGCATACCGGATATACATATAGTGGTTTTGGTTAATGGATAACATGACCCCAACCCTGCACTAAGGAGGATGGTCTCAACTTGTGCCATCAAAGAAACCTTAAGGAATTTCTAAGTCCAAAGCCGACATAATTGGAACACGAGTGATTTTACTCTTCAAAGACACTTTGAATTAGGGAAAATTTTAGGGGATAAATTTCGCCCATGGGCTAATTTTCCATGCTTTTTCCACAAAAAGATTTGCCAATTTCCATTTTTTCTAAAAGCGATTAGCCCAAATTTTATAGAATAAAATTATTTTACCTTAAAAATAACCCAAATTTTATAGAAACTATATAAAATCCTTAGAAATTTGAATATTTTTACAAAAATATCGCCAAACATTTTATAGTTTGCTTATTAAGGACTAGTAAGATTCACCAAGGTTTCTACTTTGTAAGATAAATTTCCATCCTTAAAATTATCCTTGCATGCTTGAATTATTTTGAAATAGAGATGATCTAATTTTCCGCGACCTCGGGAGGGAGGGGGGGGAGATTGTCAAAGTCTCTAAAAATGATGTTATTTTATGCCCACCAAATAATGTTTACTAGGATACATGGCATGCCTTCCACTTGTTTCACCAACCTGTCCTCCAACCACGTCCTCAAGCAAGTGTCTAGGTCCTTGCACTCTTAGGAAGCCTTCTGCTTGAATTCTGATGAGACGATCTTGAACACCTACATTGCGTAAGGACAAACAATAAAAATATGAGTGCTAGATTCTTCATATCTTTTACACAATGGGCATCGAATGGGGCCGATCCATTCCCATTTCAAACCCTCCTCCCATGCTAAGATCTTATTTGTAAGAGTGAGCTACATGGTTATTTTGCTTTTCATGGGAGCGTGGAGTTTCCATAGAATGTGTCGCCACCAAAGTTTCTTGCTTCAGAAACTAACTTTCACAACAACTAAATAACCCAGTTTTGCAGTTAATTCCCTATTGGTCGGGTTTTAGACCAGCATAGGACATCATCCTCATCCTCCATTAAGATGATAAAGGATTGGACCATTTTACCCCAAAAAGTGTGTCATTCCCCTACTAGGGAGTTCAATAGCCCTGTCTCCTTCTCAGTCTTCCATCCCTGTCTTCCTTTGTCTTAGGGGGACTAAGATTTTGCATCCTCGAGAGTTTATATGTCTGCCTCACAAAGGGAGAAAATTAGGTCTTCAGAGAGTCGAAAGTCCTCATCAACACCCATCCAAGGATCCTAACCTATCTTTACTTTTCTTCAGTTTCCAATCTTCCATTTTGTCCATGTTCCCACCATTGGAAAAGTGACAATTGGAGCTTTCCACACGTTGGATCCATTTGAATATTTTTTGGGTTGTCTATACCAGACTTTTGTAGACATGTCTTGAAGGTATTTAGACTTTAATACCTTACCCCATAAAGTCGAGTTGTGTGTAAGCCTCATAAACTTCTTGCTGCTAGAGAGAGGGCGAACAGATAAATTTTTTTTAGCCCCCACCCACCGAGATTTTTTGGAAATACCACGCGGCTCCATTTTCCAAGAGGGATACATCCTAAGGGCCTCAAACCTGACCATAAGAAGTGAAATCACAACTTCCTATTTTTGGTAAGGATGCCTTTAGGGACCATTGAGATGGACATCTAGTACACATGAATTCTTTCAAAAATAGATTTAATTGTAGTTAGGCGACTCCCTCTCGAGAGGAACTTGTTAACCCATTGCGATATTCGAACTTCAACTTTATTGTACATCCAAATCCACTCTGCGTGCCTATACTCAATTGGTTTTAAGAAGAATCCCATGTATTTAAAACCTGAATCCAACTCCTTGCACATGAAGGGGAGCAGACTTGTTAACTTGAAAAGAGAGGATTCTGATAAGTTACAAGGTAAGATACACGATTTCTCCTGATTTATTTCCATGCCTGATGCTTTGCAGAATAATTCCATGATACTTTTTAATGTAGAGAAATCTCACACTGCACCCTGGGATAGGCAAAGGATGTCGTCAATGAAGAGCAAGTGGGTTATCGACATTTGATTGATAATCTTGACGCCCATGAACTCACCATTTGATTCGACCTCTTGAAACAACCTTCTCAAGGCATCTGCTACAATGAGGAATATGAAGGGTGATATGCGACACCCTTTCTTGAGGCCCCTAGAGGACCGAAAAAATATTGAAGGGGAGACATTTATCAACACCACAAAAGAAGCGGATTCTACACATCCCATAATCCAATTTACCATCGATTTATGCATTCCCATTTTTATTAAAACTAACCTTAAGAAAGTCAAATTTACTCGAGCGTAGGCTTTTGAGAGGTCCAACATTAGGACCGTTGAGGGTTATTTTGATAGCTTAACGAAGTGCATAGCTTCCTGGGATATTGAAACAATGTCATGGATTTGTCTTCGTCACAAGAATCCAAACTGCTCTTTAGTTATCACTTCACTCAAAATAGGTTTGAGCTTTGGGGCAATTGCCTTAGCCATTAACTTGTAGAAAACGTTGCAACACGATATTGGACAATAGTCATCGAACATTTCAACATCTTGTTTTTTGGGTATGAGTGTAAGGAAAGTGGAGTACATGGCTCCAAGCATCTTCCCTGAATTTGTATACTCTCTCATTTCCATTAACAAGTCTTCCTTTAATAGCCTGTGGAAACCAATAAAAAATTCCATGGAGAAGCTGTTAGGGCCAGGGCTCTTGCCCTTTTGCATAGATGACAACGTTGCTAAAACTTCTGGTTCATAAATGATTGTTTCTAGTGTCAGGTTCATCTACTTCGAGAACATTGATGGAAATTTTGAAAGAACGCCAAGAATTCCCTGAATTGGATGACCACTTTTTTCCATGAACATATTTTGAAAATGTCCAACACCTTCTCCCTCTACATCATTGAACAAATGAACTTGATCTCCATCCCTCGTTTTTATTTCCCATATCATGTTCACGTTTTTCCACTGATTTGTATAATGGTGGAAGAATTTTGAATTGTTGTCCCCTTCCTTTATCCAAATTGCACGACTCTTTAAAATCCAAGCAACTTCTTCCTTCTCTAAAATGGAGTGTTTGCTACCTTCCAACGAGTGGAGTTCTAAAATTTTAGGTATTGAGAGAGAGCCATTGAGTGCATCTTTTCAATCTTCGTTTCTGCCTCCTTCAAGTTTGAGTAATTTTTCGCCTTAAAGGAAGTGGACCACTATTTTGTAACTACATTAATACGTGCAAGATTATCTACCCTCTGTCTCATGTAGGAGGAAGGAGAATTGGGCATAATATGGACCAACGACTTTGGGACCAAGTTTTTGTAGTCTTCCTCGAGAAGCCAATTGTGATTAAATTTAAAATGGGCTAGAGGCTTCCCCCCCCTTGCAACCATTTGGAACATGACAGGAGGGTGATCAAAGATGCCACCAATTGTGACCCAAGATTTTATGTAAAATGCCCTTCTATTAATGCTTTTGACACTAGGAAGTGATCCAACCTTTTTGAGATCGCTGCATCATCCACTCAAAAATTTCTCCACGTTGGAACCAACTTCACTGGTTTGACGTCCACCAAAGAATATTTTGCGAAAAGCTACGTGAAATAACCACTTTGATAGTCTGGTCTTGCATTTTCCCCCCAGACCTCCCTTAGGGACAAGGTGAGATTCAAATTCCCTCCCACTATATTGAAAGGGTCTTCCAATACCTTATAATTTGAAAGACCTTCTTAGAAGGGTATTCGATCGGCGTAAAGCCTGTATATATTCAACACCAAGAATTTGAGATCGAGATTTAGGGCTTCCCATTGGACCGAAATAATAGAGTTTTGGGTTGGCTCAAAGAGTGATCTAAAGGTCAGGCTCCAACTGGTAAGAAGACCACCTGATTTCCCTTCTGCATTATAAAACGACCAGTCTTTAAGCCAAGATTCGAAGACAACTTTTGCATGATCACCTTCCACCATAGTTTTCTGTATTAATATAATATCTAGATTGTGGCTCCAAATCAACCATTTGAGGGTTAGCATTTTATAGGCCCCCCTACTCCTCTGGAATTGAAGGAAAGAACAATCACGGGGGAACCCTTTTGAGGGATTTCCCAACTTGAAGGGCCCTTACAATAGTAGATTGTTTTCCTTTTTTGATGTCTTGAATCGCCTTCTGTTGTGCCTTTGAAATGTAAGATTTCCTTCTTAAAGGGTTGGGAGGAACAAGGTCAAGAGCTAACCACCTTGCATAGATGAATCCTCTTTTGGCCTAGCACACGACCTCAGGGAACAAACTTTAGGAGAGGAAAGTTCACCACCTTCAAACATAGAGGTATGACCAGACTCCAATCTATCAACTACGTCAGAACTTCGCAAAATTACATTAGACAAGGCATATGTGTTCCAAGGATGGGGGGATGAAACATGGGGACTAATCCGTCGGGGGGAGGCTACCAGGGAGGAGTCAAAGAAGAGGAGAGAAGAACCTTTTTTTAATTCCACTTTTTGCAAGGTTGACAGAATAGAAAAGGAAGGGCATTTAAGATAGAGCGAAAGCTTACCAGGAGAGGACATTGTTGCATCCAAAGATGTCACTTTTGTGTCTTCTGGGGGTGCCCGCAATGTCAATGGTAGATCCTCTTTCACTTCCAAATTTTTCACCTCTTGGCTTTGCATCCTAGTCCCCTCGTTGACTTGGATTTTCGAACACATATATATTTTTTTCCACTCACCATCGGGTAACACCTTGTTGCACTGTGCTTGCAGATGACCTACTTTGTGATAACCATAACATCAAAATGGAAACCTCTAGTAGTAAACATGTTGATTCCATAAGATTTCACCATAAATTAGGTTGAACTCACCTATTAAACCATCCCACAGATCAACTTCCACCTGGACCCACACTCAATGCCTATCCTCCTTTTTCTCCTAGCTTTGCCCTAAACCATAAAATATTCCTAATTTGTTGCATATAGCTTTCAAGAATGGTTCGTTCTAGAAGACCAAGGGGGGGGGTTGGGGAGAATAGCTCAGACTCTTTGGATGACCACCTGGCCCCGAGCTGGATTGAAATCAATGGTCCATTTATGGAGCGCGAGCCCAGAGGGCCCACAATTCCATTCCTGCCCTAGGAATACCTCCACATCTTCCTCAGAACGTAGTTTGAAACAAAGCCACTCTCGAACCAGGATATGAAAACTTAGCGAGTAACCCAACATTGAAGACCAATTTGAATCCAACCAAGATTTCAATGAATTTGTAGAGACTGTCTTTCCACAGAATCGACCTATCGAGGTCTTTCTCATAATCCCTAACAAATCATCCACTCGAACATCCTTTCCCACCACTATAAATACGTTATCAACATTGGCTCCAATACACTCCCTAGACCTTCATGGAGCCTCTGCCCTTTGCAAACCCTCCTTACTACCAGAAATTCTCTGGAAAACTAAGCGTTGGAGAGTGCGGCGAGAGACTTAATGGAAAGAAATGAGATATCGGGACAGGGCAATTGGGATGTTTCATTAAGCGCTAAAATAAAAGTTACCTAGTGGCTAGTCTACACTAAGGCTACAGACGAGCCCGAACAATTAAGAAGCTTGGGAGGGCCAGGAGAGGGAGTTGCTACTGGGATCGAGGAGGACTTTTCCACGTGAAGGATAGAGGGGCCCCGACTTTCCTCCATACAACCTAGCATGATTGAGGGTTCAAAAACCTCTGAGGCACGAGCCCTTCTGATCTTCTGACAAGCAATGAAGTCGTGATCGGAGAAAAAGATCCCGTCCGATGGGATCATATCGTCCCCGAAATCCAATGCTTTGGGTTCCATAATAACGCTCGTTCGTATCCTCGAAGGGTGTAGAAGTGATTGCCAGAAAGAAGGACACCTGTGAGGCTAAGTGCCTACATTGCTCCACGGTGTAGACGTAGACCTAAGCCTCGAGCCTACCACCGAGTCTGTGCAGAACCACAATATATATATATATATATATATATATATATATATATATATATATATATAAAGCAATTGAAATTAAAAAATTTCTCATGGTCAAAACATTTCAACGGTGTGTTGCTCGGTACAAGGTTAGTGTGTAATTATTTTCATGCTCAACACAGAGTTGACACATGGCTCACTCACATACATACACACACATATTAAGAACCAACGTAGATCCATCTTAACTTTAGATCTATCATGCATCCAGAGGGATTAAGTCCCTTTAGGTGAAAACCTATCCTTAGGTTTCTTTAATCTATTTTTTTTTTCACCTCAAGGGTCTTGATCCCTCTCAGCGCATGATAGTTCCAGAGTTAAAATGGATCTTGGTTAAACCATTTCAATAGTGTGTTGCTTAGTGTGAGGGAGATGTGTAGTTCCTTCTGTGCTCAACATGGAGTTGACACGTGGCACACATGTGCACACATACACACATATATATTAAGAACCGACATAGATCCATCTTTACTACAGATCTATCATGGGTTGATAGAGATTAACTTTGTATAATAATAATAATCTATTTTTAAGGTCACGGCCAAGCCAAACACTGAATTGGTGTATGAAACCCCCTTGTTTGTGGGACAATGGACCCCCTCCATGTAACGAATTGAAATTAAAAAATTTCTTATGGTTAAAACATTTCAATGGTGTGTTGCTCAGTATGAGTTAAGTGTGTAATCCTTTTCATGCTCGACATAGAGTTTTCATGCTCATCATAGAGTTGACATGTGGTCCACACATATGCACATACACAAATATTAAGAACCGATGTAGATCCATCTTAATTCTTGATCTATCATGCGCCAAGATGGATCAAGTCCCTCTAGGTCAAAACCTTTCATCAATATTTTTTAATCTAAAAAAGTTTTCACCTCAAGGGACTTGATCCCTTTCGGCACATGATAGATTCAAAGTTAAGATTGATTTATGCTAGTTTATACACAATGAAATTAAATACCACCTTCTAACTAATAACACAATAAAAATTCAAATCTCATAAATACACCATTATTGATGATGATGATTGTAGAAAAGTTTGATCCATCGAGGGGTTATGAGGTAAAAATATGACTAGGTATAATATCCTAGCTTCATGTATAGAGCTAAGTTGAGGTGGATACCTAAGACTCCATGAGCTCTATTTAGCCTCAACGATGATGGAGCACATGGGACATTGAGTATCTTGGGGATACTATAGGGGTTGAAATTGCCCTTTTGGTCCCAGAGTAAGACCTAAAACTGCTTCTCATTGACTAAGAGCTTGTTTTCATCGAACATAAGGAAACACTTTAACGACCCAAGATCTAGAAGCATCTAGTTGGAGTGAAAATATACCCCTTACATATCATTAGCATGTTATTTTATGTGACATGGTTTTACTTAGTAACATTAATGAGTGTACCCACATTTGCGAGAGTGCCACTTATACTAATTTACAACTATGTTATGACAAGTTTCACCACCTTTGAAATTTATCCATCGAACCTTAAATTACTTTAATCCGAGTTGAAAACATTGGATGGTTTTCCACGGGCCGAACCTTAAATTACTTGGTAATCCGAGTTGAAAACATTGGATGGTTTTCCACGGGCTGAAGTGATGGCTTCTCGGTTATGAAATAAAAAGCCTCTTATTACCGAGGTCGAAGACATTTTGACATTTTATGGTCCATGGCAGCAAAAAGACACTCTTTTATTTCAGGCACTTTCGCCAAGTTTTTACCGTTGGCTTGACAATAGTGAATCACATTCCAAGTTTTTGCCCTCATGCGTTTCACAAGAGGAAGCTTCAGATATGATGCAATACAGAGCTTCCCTCTGTCCCTCCTACGAAGCAAAACCGTTAGCTCTCCTCTCAATATACGATCTCCTCTTTCTCTTGAAACCTTCCTCTCATGCCAAACCAACTGTAACTTCTACTTCTGAGTGCTGCCACAATTCCATACTCAAGCCACCCTCTAGTCCAACAATCATTGATAAAATTTCCAATCAACACCACTTACAATCACCAGCTTTGTTCTCCTTATCAGAGCTGTGGAAGCAACCCAGGAAAATATGCACTTTTCAAACTGGGTACTCTTCAAATCGAGTGGGTATGTCCCAGAACAGCAAGCAGAGCTCTGCTAGTTTCTCCCTCATTAGTTACAGTGATGCTGAAAACGAAAGGTTCCAGACAAAAACAACAAAAATAGAAGATAAAGAGAGAGATGTCGGAGCTGTCAAGGGTGAAGGAGAAGACCAGACAATGGAGGAAAACATCCATCAAAGGCTGGATACTCTGATTGATACAAAAGCAAGGACACCGGGCTCCAAAAAGGCTACAAAAAAAGGTAATTTTAGGTCTAGTTCCGATGAAATGTTGACAGATTTAGAAAAGGTCTATAAAGTTATTATGAAATTCCATAATAACATTAATATGGTAGAAATGGCCTTAGATAAGTGTGGGGTGAGTGTGACACCTGAACTTGTAGTGCAAGTGTTATACCGGTGCGGTGCCGCTGGAAACCCAGCTTTCAGATTCTTTGTATGGGCAGGGAAGCAGCCTGGATACATTCATACCAATGAGGTCTACAATATTATGATCAATATCATGGGCAGAATGACCCAATTTGAAACGGTTTGGGCAATGCTGGAAGAGATGAGGAAGACTGACCCTTCTCTGATCACACCTGAGACCTTTATTATTATGATGAGGAGGTTTGCAGCAGCAAGAATGGTGCATAAAGCCATAGATGTTTTGGATGAGATGCCTAAGTTCGGCTGTGAACCCGATGCACATACATTTTGCGCTCTGCTGGATGCTCTGTGTAAACATAATAAGGTCCAAGAGGCTATAGCTTTGTTTGGAGACATGAAAATCAGGTTCCCACCCAATTTGAAGAATTATACAATTCTGCTCAACGGGTTGTGTACGACAGGGAGGCTGGAGGAGGCCCATTTTATGTTGGATGAAATGGTGGAGTTGGGGTTTGAGCCAGACTTGGTGGTTTACAACACGCTTCTCAATGGGTATACCAAGGCAGGGAAAATAGATGAAGCTTTTGATTTGTTGAATGAGATGAAGAATAGGGGATGTCCACCCAATACGGCATCGTACACAAACTTGATCCATGCTCTTTGCGCAGCAGAAAGATTAGAAGAAGCCTCAAGGCTCTTTAAAGATATGAAAATAAATGGATGCTTTCCAGATGTGGTGTCATATACGACCTTGATCAATGGTTTTTGCAAATTAAGGAAATTAGATCAAGGTTACCAGCTTTTGGATGATATGATCCAACAACGCTGTGTTCCCAATCAAATGACTTATTCTTGTCTTCTTAGAGAACATGAAAGACGGGAGGAACTGAAAGAAGCTCTGGACCTTTTCCAAGAAATGTCAGAGAATGGTTGTGATCCAGACCTTAGCATTTATAATACATTGCTTAGGCTATCTTGCAAACTAGGGAAATTAAATGAGGCCTCAACTATCTGGAATAAGATGAACAGCAATGGCATCAGCCCCGATCTTGATACTTACACTATATTTATACATGGGCTTCACAATCAAGGTAACCTAACAGATGCTTGCAAATATTTTAAGGAAATGGTTGAGAAAGGTGTTCTTCCTGCACCCCAATATGGCACCCTTAAAGCCCTATTGAATACGCTTTTGAGAGCAGGGAAACTTGAAGTGGCTGCTGATATTTGGGATTGTATGAAAAAACGTGCTTCCCATATCAATATCTTTGCATACACAATCTGGATACAGGCATTGTGTTCAAATGGTGAGGCCAAGGAAGCTTGCAGTTACTGTGCTGATATGATAGAGGATGGATTGCTGCCACAGCCTAGTACTTACCAAATGATCATGAAAGGACTTAGAAAATTATTCAACAGGCGCATTGCGGATGAGCTTAGGGCAAAGATTAGACAACTGATATCAGAGAAGAATCTAAGCTTTAAGAGCTTTGCAACACAGGGTGTGAGAAAGTCCACAGGAAAAAGAAAATCAAGAAAAAGGGGTGGAAGGACGAGGTGAAATAAAAAACAGAAATGACTCAGATGTGGATGAGATGATTCACATAAGCTCTAATGTGCTTTACTCCAAAGAGAGAAGCTTATGATGCCAAGTTGAAGGCCATAGCCACTTCCTTAAAAGTTGCAATTGCATGTGTCGTTGGCTATTTCTTGCAATTTCTGAACTTAATTAAAGGTGGTGTTAAAGATCAGAATTTTTCATTGTTGCCTTCATTTTGAACTAATGTTTTCCATGTGCTTTCTATCTTTGCTGGGGAATTTTCAATTGCCTGTGGGGTTATTCAGATTTACAATATTCTACTTCATTTTTCAAATTCTTTTATGTATATGTCAGCCGGATGAAAGGAGTAAATGTTTGCTAATTGAAACTTTTACATAACTTTTCTATCATTTCAATTACTATTTTGTATGATGTATAAACAGTAACATTGAATGTGGTATCGGATAATGTCTGTCTGAAGGGATATAAATTATCTCACATCCACAATAATTATAAGGTACATGTGAAAGTCTTAAGGGTGTTTAATACCTCTGATTACTTGGCACACCAGAAGGTACCGATACAAAAAAAAATATGCATTCAATCCAAGCACTGAGGGAACGCTTAGAAAAACATTGTTTTTCAGGGGAGGGGGCGATCGGTACTCATGAAATTAAAATTTTAAACCAAGGATTGAAATCTAAAACTGATTTTTGAAATCTGAAATTATGTACCGAAATACAGATTTCATATTATTGTCATAAATCATGTCTTGGCATATTTTCTTGTGGTTTTCTGCATAGAAAAATTTCTGCCATATTTTCTCATACTTTTGTCACCCCATTATTCTTGTTTATTTGGAATGCAAGGGATATTCATGAGTCCACCACAATCTTTTAGAATCCAAATGGAAACAGTTTAAATAATCTATCTCTGAGTCGACTATGGGCTCCTGAATTCCCAAGGAGAGTATCTTACCTTTGATATTAGCAACAAAATCATATTTGTCATGTTCCCTCCCCTTTAGCCCCACCGGTGGAGGGACGTAGTGGGTTAGGGGGCTCCCCGTAGGCCATAGTCCACATCTAAAGGGGAACCGTCGGGTTTCAAAGGGGCTCCAGACCTTTTGGTCCCAGAGTAAGACCTAAAACTGCTTCTGATTGGCTAAGAGCTTGTCTTCATCGAACATAAGGAAACATGTTAACTACCCAAGATCTAGAGGCATCTAGTTGGAGTGAAAGTATACCCCTTACATATCGTTAGCAGGTTATTTTATGTGGCATGGTTTTCCTTAGTAACATTGATGAGTCTACCCACATTTGCAAGAGTGCCACTTGTGCTAGTTGACAACTCTGTTGTGATAAGTTTTACCACCTTCGAAATTTATCCATCCAACCTTATATTCCTTCGTAATCCCACTTGAAAAACATTGGATGGTTTTCCACGAGCTGAAGTGATGGCTTCTCGGTTTTGAAATAAAAGGCCTCTCTTTACGGAGATCGAAAACATTTTATGGTCAATGGCAGTAAAAGACACTCTTTTATTTCAAGGCACTTTCGCCAAGTTTTTACTGTTGGCTTGACAATAGTGAATGACATTCCAAGTGCCCTCATGCGTTTCACAAGAGGAAGCTTCGGATATGATGCAATACAGAGCTTCCCTCTGTCCCTCCCATGAAGGAAAACCGTTAGCTCTCCTCTCAATATACGATCTCCTCTTTCTCTTGAAACCTTCCTCTCACGCCAAACCAACTGCAACTTCTACTTCTGAGTGTTGCTACAATTCCATACTCAAGCCACCCTCTAGTCCAACAATCATTGATAAATTTTCCAATCAACACCACTTACAATCACTAGCTTTGGTTTCCTTATTAAGGCTGTGAAAGCAACCCAGGAAAATATGCACTTTTCAAACTGGGTACTCTTCAAATCTAGTGGGTATGTCCCAAGGCCGTGGGAGGCTGGTGGATGAAGTTGGGTGGAAGCCGCAGCTAGAGAAGGGTGCAACTGTCTGTTCCAGCTCGTGGAGGATGGGCCGGATCCTGTACATGTGTCTGGGGGAGGGCCGAGCCCCTATATGCTAGCCCAATCATCTGGAGAGGGGACGAATCAAATCTTGGTTGAGACGGGTGATTTGGGCAGTTACCAGCCAAAGAAGTGCAGGTTGAAGGCCTATTACAACCAACGAAAGAGACATCAAGACCACACAAAGGGATCGAATCCCTGTTCTTATTCGGTTATTTTTGTTGTAGAGGCTAGGGTTAGTCTAGTGAACTCTTGTTGCAAGGACTGTTGCTAAACAACAACGATTGGTTGGTTATTGTACTCTTGTGATGTGACAACATCCCTTAGGGGGTTTTACTGCTGGTTTTAATGATAGACTGGTATTGGATATGGTTTATTGCCGAAAACTTATGCTACTGCTAAGATAGTGTTGTTTCTGATTATATGCTAGTTACTCATAGTGCACCCTGTTTATGGTGAAGGAACTGTTGGCACTGTTAAAATTACTTGTTTGCAGTTGATTGAAATTCTTTTTTTTAAGCCTAGAAAACCCTAGGTATTTTACAGTGGTATCAGGGCTCTGGTCTTGCCAGCCTGTGGCTAAGTGGATGACGAGAAGACAATGGCGTGGGGGACAACCCTGAGCTGAAATATCAGAAGAAGAAGAAACAAGGAACATGGGAGACCATAACGAAGAAAGAAATGAAAGAGACGATGACAATGTGCTGCACATCCTAAATGATTTGGCTAAAAGGAAATACGAAATGAAGGAGACTTTTTCCAGAGGGCAGAAAGAGTTAATTGACATCCTCACACAGCTGTTGAGCCCACTGGGTAACAACCAGGGCCTTAACACCAATGGGGGCAATGGACAGATCAGATTTCATGCAGAAGGGAGCAACAGTGGGGTCCCAGATAATGGACAAAACAGATCTCAGGCAAAATGAAGCAATTCTCATGTGTCCAGGCAAAGTGTGCAATAGACAACGAGTGGGAGGACACCTAGACCTCTCTTACCTCGTTTCATTGAGGAGCAACAACCAACACAACAGAACCAGAGTGAGGATTTTTCCACATACTTCCAGGAGTAGGCACTCAAAGAAGAATTTTAGGTAGCCATGTCCTTGCATGACTACTGCAACATTAAGTACAGGAACAGACCCAGGGAGGGGCCTAGAGGAGCCCCAGGACAACAACAGAACGCTGATCTAAGACGAAAGGTGGGGAAGCTATCCATCCTATCCTTTGACGGTTCATCCAGATACACAGCTAGATCATGGGTTTAGAAGTTGGACACCTACCTCCAGCTCAATCCAATGACAAAAGTAGAAGCCATCAAATTTGCCACATTGCACTTGGACGGTGAAGCTCATGAGTGGTGGTACCATGGACCAGTTCACACAGAGACCAATGGACAAATTTGACTAGAAGGATCCATAAATCTCCTTCTGTGAGTTGGCACAGTTGAGACAGACAGGTACTCCAGAGGCCTTTATTGCAGAGTTTGAGAGGGTAGCTGTGTAGGTGACAGATATATCAGAGCATAGATTGATGATGCTATTCACAAAGGGTTTAGTTGAACCCTTGCGTGAGTGGGTCAAGGCCTTCAAACCAACCACACTACAGGACGCTATTATGACGACGCTTGACATGATGGATACAGTACCGAAGAATGCAGGACCAACCAAACCCTACAATCCTCCTAAGTCTCAGGATAGCCATTCCAGAAGGAATGGATAGGGAAGGATCGTTTGGACGAAGAAACTCGAAGGTAGCTTAGGTGGAAGAAGCTTTGCTTCACCTACAAAGACCCTTGGGAGCCGGGTCACAGATGCATGGGTAAGGGGAAAGCACACTACATAGAAGTGCTTTTTGATGAAGAGGGCGATGAGGATGACAAGTACACGGTAGTAGATGACATCATCTATTACAAAGGCAAGATATATCTTGTTCCAGAATCCACTCTCAAAGAGAATATCTTGAGAGCAGTACACGACGCACCATTAGTCGGGCATCCAGGATACCTGAAGACTTATAGGAAGGTACGTGAGAGATTCTCTTGGAAGGGTCTCAAGGGGGATGTCTTACAGTATGTGAGGGAGTGCTTGACTTGTTAGCAGAACAAGTCTGAGCACACACACCCCACGGGTCTACTACATCCCTTGCCTATTCTAGAACAAAAATGGGAGAGTATTTCTATGCATTTCATCACAGGGCTTTCGAAGGTGTAGGGCAAGGACTACATTTATGTGGTGGTGGACAGATTGACCAAGTATGCTCACTTCTTTGCCATATCCTCTGAGTATTGTTATCACATGGATTGTAGGTTGCACTAGAGCCTTGTGCAATCTTAACCAATGGACAACACACTAGGACAAAACTCACTGTCACCTTAGGAAATGTTTCGGGTGACCCCTTGGGAAAGACAATGGAAAAGTCTAAGAAGACCCTAAGAGGTCACAATACAAGGTCAAGAAAGGTCCAAAGGCTATGAATGGATGGGGGAAGGGTGAAGGTAAGGGTGAAGGTAAGGGTGAAGAATAAGTCACCTCCAACAAAATGTCAATTATGCCAAGTGTAAATAAAAGGGAGGACCAATAAGTTAACCTCGCCACTGATCACTGATGTGAAAGTTGTAGTCTTAAATACCAAGTGATCGGTATTTTAATATTAAGGTAATGTCAGATTTGGCCGAATGAATGTGTATACCTAATAGGCTTATGCAGAAGGATCCTCACAGGAGTGTCTAGTTGTTGTAGCCCTCAAATATACCTAAGGGGTTCTCAAGCCACCTTGGTACGAGAGGGCAATCTTCCCAAATGCTGTTTTCATTGCACTACAACAATCAAGATGGCCAATAGGTTTGCTCAGTTGTTTCAAGGATTCTAGGTGGTCTCCAATATAGGAGCACAGTCGGTAGTAGTGTTGTCTGATGCATAACCGTTCGACATGAGCCCCTCTATATACTTCTAAGTACGACGAAGCGACCGTAGTCTTCTAATATATGTTGAGGCACGTGAGAGAACTACAAGCCCCCAGGATGCAGCGCTGGCAGAATATCGACAACTCCTACGCTTATAGACGCCCAAATGCGTCTCTTCTAAAACCCCTAGAATATTCCCAAATATTTTAATTGAGTAATGCTTAAAATCACAAGATTAACATGTAAACCACTTATTTCATTTATGCCAATGAGTTACACAAGTGATTATAATGATTCAAAAGATTACTTGCGATTATTCCCAATTTGAGATATCCAATATAGCAATGAGATCAATGAGTATGAAGCACTTCAAATCAATGAGATATATTTGCACTCAAATACCACAAAATCTCCTTAACAAGCAAGTTTTAATCTCACAATTTTCCACAAAAGTCACTTAGCAATAGACCATAGACTTGCTTAAATCATACATCAAATGAATGGGCTGTTATGCGAGACAAGAAATCAGCACTCTTAACTTCTCAAATTTAGCCAATCAAATTAGATCTCCTTTAAAGATGCAATTTAATCCCAATGTCTAAAGGGTGATTTTAATAGATTTTTAGACCACTTTTTAACACTTAACCAGATCTGAAATGTAATTTGCAGCAGTGGTTAAACAACTATATCAGATCTGAAATGTTAAGTCAATCACTTCAAAGCAAACCCTAAACATTCAAGAAGAAAGCCCCAAAATACTTAGCAATTTCTTCAACAAAGGGAGTATGAATTTAGAAGGTTTTGGAGCACTTTAAGAAGTATAACCAGATCTGAAATATGAATTTGCATCAGTGAAATCAGATTTAAAATCACTTTGAAATCCACTAGAAAGCTTTAGAAACTAGCTAAGACACCCTAAGAATACTACCTAAGTGTTAGAAAGAAAGACTAGCTAGAACTAAGGCCTAAAACTTACTCAAATGCAAGCTGTTCTAACTGTTAATTTTCTGCATAAAAAACACTAATGGTTGTAGCTTTTAGCCATGTCCCTCCAAAATTGGATCACTCAAAATGCAAACTAACTATCTAGAATGTTAGATCTAAGCATGGCCTACAAAACCCATGTGTTACTTTTCTAAAATTAGTTAGAAAAAGACTAGATCTAGTAACTTAGGGTTACAAAAGTAAGAGAGGAGAAAAAGATGAAAGAGGGTTTAGAAAATGGGGAGGCTAGAGGCCCCCCAAAAATCGCCCCAAAGGCAAGATGGCTCGCTTTAAAGCTGTGAGTGTAGCTGTAAAGTCAAAATTTCAATTGAGTGCTTTTCCACGTTTCTCAATGCAAGTTTTGCTCTCTCCAATGTAGATTAGTGCCTTGTTCTCTCGAGTAATGGAGTCAAAAGAGGATTGGAGAAGAACTAGAAGATGTTGAAGTAAATCTCCCTTGAAGGTTGTAGCTTGTCACTATCCAGCAAGAGGGTTAGAAGCAAAATCGTCTACCTCACAAGAGGTCTTCAAAAGAGTGGATATAACCTGCAAAAGGGTTGTTACTAGTTAGTTTTACCTAGTCCATAGTATAAGAAAATATCCAAGAAACAACTCTGAAGAGGTGTAGTTTATTAGCTAGCTCTTGAAAATATTTCCTTTAGATCCAAAAGTATCAATGAACACTTAGAAGCAATATAAAGTAGATCTCACCAAAAATTTACTTGAACTATATAGCATGAGCATTCAAAATAAAGATCCACCATAAAAGTATCTCTAAGCATCCATCACAAAAATCCTCCAAGCAAAACGCATCACATCAAGACACCAAGAGGAAAGCCATAGCACAACATTGAAAAAAATAGCATCATAGTATTGAGGAGCATCCCTCACAAAAAAAAAGTCCCTCATCAAATCTCAAGTGCTGGATTTATAATCCTCCATTCACTTGGATTTGTCCACATATCAACCAACTTTAGGGTTTTCCCTAAGAATATTCAATTTTTGTCCACTTATTAATCTCTTCTAGAGATTTCCAAAAAAAAAAAAATCCCTTTTAAAAATATTTAATCCTCTTAGGGATTATCCACAATAAATATCCCAATTTAAAAAATCCTATATTAATTAATTTATCCCCTTTTTTAAAAATGATTTGACTCTTTGACCATGCGATTTGGGTGGGTAAAAGGGGATTTTTTTTTGTAATAAATTTAAAATATGGAAAATAAATTTCCATGAAGCATCTTTGACCAGAGCAAAAGGCCCAATGATTTCTCCTTGAAGCATGCAATCATGCTCTAATCAAGGAAAAAGTCCATCGATCCATTAAAATCCTCCATGAAGCTAGGGATTATCTTCCCCAAGTCCCACGATCTAGGCAAATATTCATTTGGTGATGTGCAATGAGCCTCCTAAGGCTATTGAATAGTCAAATAATTAATTTTCTTCCTCAATTAAGTGCATCAAACCTCCTAGTGGAAAAATAAGTCCCAAGGCCAAATTGAACTTGATGATGTGCAAAATAATCCACTAGGAGATGACAAGTGGCATTAAATTCCTTCCAGAAGACTTCCAAGTGGCTTGTATATCATCAAGATGCTTAAATAAATTATCACCCAACATTCTAAGGCCCAAAGTCATCCAACGATCCAAATAGGGGTGATGTCACCCTAGAGCATGCAACGACTTGCCTTAAAATTTATCTGATTGGGCTGGGAACTAGGTCAAGTCACTCAAAATTGGTGATGATGTGGCCTGTGAAATATCTTAGGCATATGTCAAATGCAAATGTGTCAATTGACTGAGGGTTAGCTAACCCTAGTGATGCTTGGCAACATCTAGAATAATAATAACACCTTTAAGAAATCCTGGAACATCTGAATGGCATGACACTTGGCGAGAAACTGCAAGACAGATTAAAAAATGTGTCTACAAGGAAACAAGTCTCGTCAACATGATAGGATAATCAATGTAATATAAAAGTCATCTAAACCAGACCATTAAGCCCCATGTTTATATTTCGTCACAAGCTCAAGAAGGTTATACAACTTACTAAGCCAAGGTATAAAATGCTATCAGAGACCCAGAGAGATTAGACTAACACCTAAGTATTAAAAATATTTCCCAAAGATTGTCTCTTCACTGTCATGTAATGATTATGAGATGGTCATGGGGTTAGACTTCAAGGTCAGGCAACTGACATACAAGGGACCATAGTATCTCATTCATGGGTGCCTTTGATGAGGGTAGACCACACACTTGGTTCCTGTTATTTGCGAGGTGATAACCTTCCAAGCCCTTTATTTTCCTTTTACCACGTCTAGTCATGGGAGATAACCCAGAGAATATGTAGCGCTCTGGCGATATTCCTATGATTGACTGTCTTTTACTTTTTTGCTTTTCTTTCTTTGGATAATTCATTTTATTTTTCTTTTTTTTGTCCTTTCATGTTGAAAAACACATGCTTAAATGCTTCAAACATCCCAAAGACTATGTAACACCCTGGCGATGTATCTGCAAGTGCTACAAGACTAGGCGAGCCTCTCTGAGTAGGTAACCAAGGAAGCCTTTTTCTAGTCTCCCTCTGAGCCTAAAAGCTCCTTCTTCTCATAGAATGAGGAACGATCCCTTCTTGGGTCAGTTTATATAACCTAAAGAAATGGATATGATAGGGATTAACGAGATGGAAAGTGGTAAGTATGATCGGGAATGGTACGATGACAGATTCAAAACAAACCCCAGTAGTGCTTCATTTTCCCCAAGAGTAACCTAATCTCCCGAGGACCTAAGATAACAAATCAAGTTATGATAGAGGAAGAAGTATAACCAATGAGCTAACGACTAGTAGTTAGAAGGGACTCTGTGGAACAAGCTTAAATGCCTTAGATATTAAATTGATATTCACCATGATGATGGACTTACCAACTTGTAGCATGCTTCTCAAGGATGTCTGACAGGCCTGTCCAAATGCCATGGGTGTCATATCCTGTTGATGCCATTGAGAGATGCTCACACTTAGAAAGAGGATCTGGAGTTCATATTTGCAAGTATATGCACTTCTTCTGGCTTTCCATGTTTTCTGCCTGGGCACCTCTAGATGTTTTTCTAGAATATTTATTCACTGGTGGGGGATAAGAAGTACAAATCCCCACAGGTGGTGGAGCTCTTCTTTAGAGAGATATTCAGACTTCACAGACTACCTAGGGTGATTGTGAGCGACAGGGATAGCAGGTTCCTCGGCGCCTTTTGGCAGGGACAGAGTTGACACCCAGTACGAGTTATCATCCCCTGACAGACGGGAAGACTGAGATTGTCAACAAGTGGGTTGAGGGATACTTGCGACACTATGTTTCCGGCCAGCAAAAGGTGTGGATTAGATGGCTGCATCTTGGTGAGTATTGTTACAGTACCACCCATCACATGTCTATTGGTATGAGCCCATTAAGGGTATTGTATGGCTATAGGCCCCATCATTTGTAGAGTTGGCATTCGATGAGAGCAAGGCTCCCAAAGCCAAGGATTGGATTCAGGAGAGTCAGAACATCGTGAGGGTCCTAAAAGACAACTTACAAATGGCACATAATCAACAAAAGATATATGCAGACTGACACTGAGTGGAGCGTAGCTTCGAGGTGGGAGACCTGGTTTTTTTGAGAGTCCAACCATATCGATAGTCTTCTTTGAAAAGAGTGGCACAGAAAAACTCCAACTACGTTTCTACGGGCCCTACAGGGTGATCATAAGAGTTGGAGAGGTGGCTTATGAGTTAGTTCTACTAGAGGGCAGTAGGATTCACAACGTGTTCCATGTTTCTTGCCTCAAGAAAGCCTTGGGCCAGCAGGTTGTTTCTTCCACGAATTTACCACCCTTGGTTGAGGAAGGTCATTTGATTTTGGTTCCCGAACAGATTTTGGCATTCAGAGAAAAAAATGCTTGAGGAACAAGACGGTCAATGAGTACTTGATAAGATGGAAATATTTACCAGAAGAGGACGCCACATGAGAGGGAGAGCAGATTTTGCAGCACCCTGGGTTACAGTTGCTTGAGGACAAGCAATCTCGGGGAGGGAGGACTGCCATGTTCCCTACCCTTTAGCCCCACCAGTGGAGGGATGTAGTGGCTTAGGGGGCTCCCTGTATTGTTGAGATTTGGGTACCTTGGAAAGTGGTCCCCATGTGCTTATGAGTCTCTAAGCACAAAGGGGAAGACTTTTACCCTCATACTTTACTTTATGATTCTAATTTCACTTTGACTTAGGAGTTTTAAGTCAAAAGTGAAAAATGTCACTTAAGTGATAAAGTGACAATTAATTCACAATGTGGGTGAGTTAATAGACATAAAGTGACTAAGGAAAAGTGGGTTTCCTTAGTGAGATTATTTGAGCTAATCTCATCCATTGATTAGACATGGCTAGATCTAATCT
>ML783340.1:101023-116965 GCA_009831015.1 Picea engelmannii | reverse complement strand
TATTTAATTAATTAATTAAATCACTTTAATTAATTAATTAACCTTTTTACCTCTGAAAAGCGCCTTATCTCTCCTTGTGGCTTCCCTGGCCATTGAAAGTCACTTCTAGCCATCCCATCCTGTAGTGTTGCTCCTCCCGATTCCAATTGAGCTATTACACTGAGAGGTTCCTCCAAGTAATGTGCCCAAAATGATCTCTTTAGTGAATTGACTTATAGCTCAAAATACTCAAAATCGTGGAAATCATCGGAATGCAATGGAACCAAAGCCAACCTGTGCGGAATGGCTCATAATGATGAGATATGAAGAGAAATGCAAGTTGGACCACACAATGCCTCTCAATAATCCCTGTATTCGCTATAACACCCATCTGGATACTCTGGTCATCATAAAGCTCTACACGGTGATGATGTCCCAAAGTGGGGACATTACAGTCCTCTGCTAGAAAATTGCTTGTCCTCAAGCAATAACCAAATCCACTCAAATAAAATACCAGGATCCCATGTCCACCTGTGGGATACATAGTAGAACCCATCGAAAGACGAACAATAGTACACTCCACCCCCTGGATCCCATATCAGTAAGTGAACTGCAATACTCTGCGAAGCATAGTCCTGAAAGATATCAACCCTGTGAACCTCCTGCACATGACACATGGCCTCATCTCTACCAAGATCCACACGGCCTCCATCAACTGCACATGCTGATGCTAGAATGAGGTACTGCAAGACCTCCGTGAGACACCCTCAAGCGCTGTGCTCCCCTCAACACTGAAGCTCAATGGAAAGTTAGAACAACTTTCCCCTGCAAAGGTCCACTCGCCCCTATCATTCAGTGAAATGCTCAACCCTGCAATCCCTTGGTCCCATGCTAACCTCTGTCGAAGATCACCATGTTGGCCCTGCACTACTCTGACCACGACTGTCTGTCCTCTGCATACATACTGGATCCTCCTCTTCTAGATCCTCAAGCTGAAATACTTGTGACACCAGACCTGCTGTCCAGAAACTGTATCTGTAAAGGCATCTCTGTAGAAGAAGTACCTATCCAGATTCCACCCATCTCCATGTCTGATCATGATGATCAAGAGTGAAAGGCTGCCTCGCTCTATCGGACAAATCCCTGCTCGCCCACTCCAGACCGACCCCTGGTGGAGTGTGTGGCTCTCGGGCGCAACCTGGGTCATCATGTGGTGAAACATCCGGCTCACCCAATGAACTCCCGGATCCCCTGGCGAACTTGGAAGTTTATCACTTCCAATCTCGTCTAACTGCTCCTGTGTGAGACTGATCACTGTCAGAAGCCCTCTGTGCTCATTTGCTATCCTCCTCATGCTGCTGTCAATGATAAATGTGTCGGAAAAGGATAACAGACATATCTGCAGCTGACTATAGGACTAAAAGGCATCACTTGCTTTGGTCAATCCCAAGGATTCGACCAGAAGCTGTCGTCCATCGGTATCCATGATAGATGCTCTCCTGTGGTCTTCACCGAATCCCAACCATCCAGTACAACCGGAAGTAACCCCTCCGACTGCTGGTCAATCAACCTCCATCTCTCATCTCCCATGCAACTATTGAAATGGTGAAGGTGATCCCCCACAACTATGTGTTGCTGCAAATGAGTGACATCTGCATACTCCCCTAAGTGTGTCTCCTCCCTGCAAGTCAATACACCCCTCTGAATCCCACCATACATCTCGACATGTCTCTGTGAGCTATCACTCATCACTATATGCTCGGACATACTCATGTCATCTCCCGTAGACTCATGCTGCATTATAGATCCTGGGCATACTGCTGGATCAACCTCTATATGGAGGTCAACAACTCTCGAAACACAAATGGAAGTGTTCTCCATCGACTGGTGCTCCTCTGCTAGATCATCAACATCTCCTAGCAATGTGACTGAATGATATGTCTGAGTGTCTACTAAGACAGATGAAGTGGATCTCTGACAAATCTCCTCAAGAGACTCATATGATCTAGATTTTGATTCTTGAAGGGCTGTCTATGTGCCTCTCAAATATCCTCGAGTGCTCTCCAAATCCTGAGTGAGTCGATCCATCTCCAACTCTTGCTCCTTTAGAGCCTCATGATACATCTCACCAACCCTCAGTAGATAATCTCTGTCTGTCAACAACTGCTGGTAGTCAGTCCTCATCACAGATACTCTCTCCCTGAGAGTATGAAAATCATCCATGGCAATCCCCTCATCTGAACTACCATGTGCCACTGATGCTCTCCAACAATAATCTGCCATCACTGCATGCATGCCATCAATACGTCTAGTGGCTGCCATGATCATAGCCTCACTAACTCTCAACTGTGCTGCTAAGTGGTGTGAATCCTGATCATGGTCATGTTGAGGTGCCATCTCAGACCCCTCACTGCTAGTGTCAACTCTGGAGCCCCCAAAAACACTCTTTGCATAAGATAACGTGTTGAACTGCCCACTGTCTACTGTGCTGCTGGTACTCCTGTATGCCACTGCATCCCATCACTAGATGCTATCTCCCCTTGAATCACACTGTATCCTGTATGAGCAGCCGTATCCTCCTGTGCACTCACCCTACTACTATCATCTGTGCCTGGATCCCATATAGATGTATCCAGACACGTGCTATGGTCATCCTGGCTACTAAAGAGTGCATCCTCATCAATGTAGGCCGATCCTGGAAGTGGGTGTCCCATCAACTTGTCAACATCCACAATCTGCTCAACTAATGGAGTCTCCAAAAACTGTGACTCAATCTCCTCTGGCTGATCTGTATGTGTAAGGTCCACTATCTGTACTCCCTATATCTCCTCCTAGATCGGTGGATCTACATGTCTGTGGTGTGCATCCCTCACACAAGGCTCATCAACCCTATCTGACATGCTACTGACCTCCTCATGTGATGTGGCTATCAGGGGTGACATATGTGTCACGTCCATCATAGGAAGCTCATCATCTCTAGGTGCTAATACGTATGACTCCTCACTAGTGTCACCACTCTGTTGAGGCGTAAGGTCATCAATGGTATGTGACATGTCTGCTGAGACGCTGGTGCTATCATCCTGTCCATCTAGCTGCCTATCCACTATGCAAGGGTCATCATCCTCGTCAAGCGTGCAAGAATCACTAGCCTCTGTGGTAGAGTCACTATCACTAGTCTCTGTGCAAGAGTCACTATCATCATCAAACTGCTCCAGATAAGCATCAATCGATCCATCCTCACATGCCTCATCATCACTGTCATAGTGTGCCTCAATAGTGTGCTTCTGATCCTTACCCTTGCACCTATGATCTGGTTCCCACGACCCCTTGCAATAGTGGCAAGGTTGTGTGCTCCTAATGGGCGTGGGGTCTCTCTGTTCTTCCCACCATCTAGTTGCTTCTTTTCTCTTTCTATCTGCTATGATGATCCCATGTAAAATATCCTCTTCGCTCCAATGGGGATTTCTATAAGCTGCATACCGTGGGAAGGTTATTATAGCCCTAGTTTTCTCGCTAAGGCCGTGATAAATGATCTCCAAACATGATATCTCAAGGCACATCCTATCCATCTCCCCTTATGGCTATGTATGTATGTGCTAATTCCCACTGGCTGGCAAGAATCTAAGCTCTGATACCACTGTAATGATCCCAAGCCATTATGCAAGGATTATCACGGTTTTGGTGTCTTTTTAAACTTTTACTAGTTGTGGAATTTCGTCAAACACTTTGCTAGTCTACTTGCTGAATGGCCTCTTGATTTCGGCCTTAGGGTTTATTGATGTGTTATATATGTGTATTGCAACTATAAACAAGAATAGACAACCATGGAACAGACCTCAACCATATGCAATATGATAGACAAGCCAAAACATCTCAAATCTGCTTTTATTCATAAGATAGAAGAACCTGCTACAATGGAGATGCCGATCTGGAATGATCAACAAATGGCTATGAAAATAGACAATAGAGTTGCTACAAAAATCTCTCGATAATACAAAATAAGCCTCCAAAGGCTGGATAAGAGATGAAGACCAATGCCAAGGTAGATTTGGGCCGTATGAAGTGTAGAAGCCCTAACTGGATGCTGTCACGTCCTGTTGGAACCTTGAATAGCCTCAATAATTCGGCCCTGCTGCCAAAAGTGTCCAATCACCCCAATAAAGATGCCAAACAGTAGATCAGGTGATGGAAAGAACAACCTAGGTGTCCGAATCTCCAAGATCCCCCTCAAACCCTGTAGATCTGAAACTCCTCAACTGAATGGTACGCCCCCCCTGGATGGCTAAAACCCTAGTAATTCGGCCTCGATGAATGAGGCCTCCAAACCTCCTGAAACTCTCCAAAATGATAGATCGGGGCTTGGTTACCTCCCTGGTGAAGTCCCAAGCGAAATGGCGAAGATCTGAGCTAGCAAATGGCTGAAACCAATTTCTAAAGTTTGCTCCTCTCCTCCAATTCGTCCCATGCATCTAATAAATCAAATAGCACCTGAAACTCCTCATGAATGGACTAGATTTGAAGTCCAAGGCCCTGCAATGAAAACTCAAGTGATAGAATCTCCAAAAGCCTTGCCAATCTCCTACAACGAATCTTTCTCCAAGGATGGTGTGCCCCCCTTGCTGGAAACCCCCAATGGTGCGCCCTCCTTCTCTTCTCGTGGCTGTGGCTGTGTAGAAACCTCCTGCACTAATGTAGAACCGAGCTAGAATGGTGTGGGAGAGTATTGCATCTCCGAGACCAAGCTTGGGACAAGCTAGGTGGAATCTTTCACCACCAAATCGTCCTCTAGGGTTTGTTAAGTCAAAACCCTCAAAACCCCCAATGCTGGGCTTACTAGATAGAAGCCAGATATCCAAAAGATAAACATACATGAATGCATGAGTAGAGGCCCTTGCCTTTCCTTTATACTTTTTGGCTCACCTTGTCCCTCTAAAGTGACTTTCATTTTATTAATATTTAATTAATTAATTAAATCACTTTAATTAATTAATTAACCTTTTTACCTCTGAAAAGCGCCTTATCTCTCCTTGTGGCTTCCCTAGCCACTGAAAGTCACTTCTAGCCATCCCATCCTGTAGTGTTGCTCCTCCCGATTCCAATTGAGCTATTACACTGAGAGGTTCTTCCAAGTAATGTGCCCAAAATGATCTCTTTAGTGAATTGACTTATAGCTCAAAATACTCAAAATCGTGGAAATCATCGAAATGCAACGGAACCAAAGCCAACCTGTGCGGAATGGCTCATAATGATGAGATATGAAGAGAAATGCAAGATGGACGACACAATGCCTCTCAATAATCCCTATACTCGCTATAACACCCATTTAGCTACTCTGGTCATCATAAACCTCTACACTGTGATGATGTCCCAAAGTGGGGACATTACAGTATAAATTATCAAAGCTTAAAAGAAAGGTCTAATGAAGAAAGCCTAAATTAATAAAGCCAAAGAAGGCTAGAGGTGAAGAGCAATAAATTAAAAAGCCAAAAATGTAAAGCTTGAGCAATTCCACCTCACTACGAGGCCAATGCCTCTAGTCCCTAGCTTGTTTATAAAAATATAAAGAAAAAGGGATTTGTTCGATAAATTGAATGCATAAAGAATAAAAAACATAAAGGGGTAGTAAGAAACAACGCTGATGACAGGTAACTCAATTCTAAAGCTCCCTCTTGAAGGCTATTGTATAAAAAATCCTAGCTCATGAAAGCTAGATGAACAAATAAAAAAGGCCTATGCATATAAATGACTTTGAGTGTCATCACATCAAGTCTTTTCCGTCCCCTTTCCATCATTATTCATCACACTACCTCTCTTTCACCTAGGGACTTGGGAGATACTTGTTGTCCTAGGACTTGTCACATGTATAAGGATTAATGTTGTTCCCCCTTGGTAAAACTTAGGCAAATATTAAAACTAACCCTTATTTGTTATGTTGTGTTAAGAAAGATCACTAGGTGTTATCATCTAATGGCTTGCAGAGAAGCTAGACCCATCACTCCAAGTGAGTACCTTGCATTGGGATATGTGTACCATGCCTTGAGATTCACGATGCCACATGGGGATTCATGATGTTGCATTGGGATCCATGTACTCATATTTGATCATATCTACAGAGGTTGGGATTTGTGTCATTTGCCTTGGGATCCATGTACTGCCTTGGGATACGTGTCACCGCTTTGGGATCTGCAACAATGCATTAGGCCATGACAGGGATGTCACACATGCCACATGGACCACTGAGATTTATTCTCCTTGCTCAGTTGGATGTTGTACTCAACTTGCGCATTATTATTCTCTCCTTGGATGACAAGTAGGAGCCATTAATGCATTTGAGGTGATGGTTATTGGTTGTTGGAGTGGTTAGATTGACCATTGGATGATGTGGCGTTGATCACCATTATTTGTTTAAGGAGCGCTCACATTGAGGAGGCCACACGTGCCACTTACCATTGGATTCTCTCTTGGACATCCCGCACAGGTGGGGGTGACGTCACACTTTGGGAGTTGGTTATTTCATGTTTGGACCATTTGCTAGCTTTTGGGAGTTGGTTAGAGGATCGTTTGGGTCCATGGACCATCTTTGACTCATTCTTGGATGTTGGCACACCTTTTAAGGGAGCGCAACTTTCTTAGGTCTCCCTAGTCCACATGTGTGGTGCTTTTATGTTGTATTTGGACCATTTGAGAGGGGCGCCCTTGTATTGGAGGATTTTGAGGGATATTTTATCTCATTCATTGTATTTTTCCCATGGTTTTGATTGGGCCAATGGTTTGAGCTCGTGGTATTGAGATAGCACATGGTATTGTTCATTGTATCGAGGAGGCTCCTTAGCTTAAAGAGTTCTTGTGCATCTATATTTCTTCTAAGTGAAAGCTTAGCTATTTTTCAAGGGTTTAGATAGAATCTTTTCAGGTTTGTTGGAGGACAAAGCTACTAGAAGGCCAAAGAAGGGCACCATGCTTCACTTGGAAGGGTAATTCAAGGTATAGTCTTCTTGCCTTCCCCCTTTGACCATTAAAGAATTGTTCCATTGCATTAAGGTAGGACGTCCTAGGGCTCTTCCCTTTTGCCTTGGCCAACCTTTGAGATCACCTTGTTAGTACTTGGAAAGGATACTTAAAGGACCAATCCCCCCATCCAATATTGAAGCTAACGTTCTAACCCCAGCCAACGCTTGAGAGACAATCCTTCGGGTGCCATCAACATTATCTTATCTTTAACTCTAAGCTTCACCTAGAACTTGTGTAGAGACCCCATAGCCCTCTCTAGGCATTGGTCTATCCTTTGTCTTCAACCACCAAAAAATCCAAAATTGTCCTTTCCTTTCCTTTCCTTGTCCTTTTTTGTTTTTGTTTTGCAATCTAGGGTTTATCTTGTCCTATTTTTGGTCTAGATTCTTGGGCTTCAATGATATTTCTAATACTTAAGTCTTATTTATGCTAGCTTGCTCTTTACAAGGTGTTATTTGGTACTAGTACATAGAGGGTTTCGAATCTAAGTTTTATCACCACATCTTTAAATCTAACCCTAGTCTATTGAGGTATCCTTGAAAGGAAATGAAATCAATTGCTTTTGTGGATGCCCTAAAAATTGTGCTTGGAGTGAGTGGAATGAAACCCTAACTAAGAACCATTTATCATTAATCTTTGCAACATCAAAGTGTTTTTCATGGTTATCTCTGCCACACACAGCAACTGATGATAGAATGAGCATAATGATCTGGTTTATTGCTGTCCCTTCTCTGGTTATAATGCTGAACATGCGTTTGACTAATTGTTGAATCAACCATTGTTTGTGCAACGTTTCAAGGCAATTTCACTCTATGTCATCTCTAGCAATATATCGATGCAAACAAAAGGTCAACGACCTCACTTAGATGCTGAACGTTACCTCTCTATTCACTGTTGAAAGGTTCAGAATTGGAATGAATGGTACACCACTCCTTTGCATACAGTTTATGCCTTCATTTGCTTCAGTATTTGTGACATCTTTATTATCCCATTTGGTGGTTTAAATCTGGTACATATAATCATTACAATGCTGCCCTAGATCACTGACCTGAAGAACACTATATGCTGTCGTTTTTTTGTGGTTGAATAAGCAGTGATATTACATGTTGTTGGGCACACAAATTGAGCAATAAACACAAACTATTTCTGCACAAAATCTGGGTTATTGACTAATGAATTTCATGGTCTTGAGCATATAAGCTGGATGATAAACACACAGAACTCTTGCCCTTAATTGCTGTTTTAGTTACAGCCTTGTTATCTGTGGTACTTGGCCTGATACTCATTGTTTAAATCGTATGATTTTACATTGATTTATTACTGTTGGAGTACCTTTATCTGCTGTTCTATTGCATAGTTTGGACTGTTAAATTTGGCAGCATTGACAGTCATTCTCCAATGAGAGGCCATATGGACCACCCCGAGGCTAGCCAAGGAGATTTGGAGAATCAACTAGTCTTGTGAGGTATTGAAAAAATCCAGAGGGAATGTACAACCTCTGTTAGTCAAACCAAAAGTCAGGATGAACGAGATGCTATGTAAGTATAATGCAAAAGTCAGGGGGAATGTACAACCTCTATGAACATAGACAGTCTAGTGCAAAAGTCAGGGGGAACGTACAACCTCTATGAGCATAGACAGACTAGTGAAAAAATCAGGGGGAACGTACAACCTTTGTGAGCCTAGTCAAGCCTTGTGAGCCATGAGCAAAAGTCAAGGAATCTAGCAAAAGTTAGGTTGAACGTAAAATTCTTGAGCTACAAACAAACGATCTTCCTGATATTGCAAATGATGTAATGTATTGATCTAGTGCGTTGGCACGTGTAACACCTTCCACCATGAAGAAATTCGAATTGCTTTGTAAAGAGTCAAGTTGTAAAAAGTCAAAGTTGCATGTCTAGGTCAAAGTCAAAGTTGTCAAGTTTGTTGCATGTTGCACGCATGACATGCATTGCATGCATGTCTAGTGCATGTTGCATGCATGTCATGTGCATGCTAAGGAGTTCACATGCATCTAATGTCAAGGGCGAGTTCCTGACTGAAGTGGTAAGCTCAGTTCTATTTTTGACTGCTGAGTTAATGGTCAGTTCTAATTCTGATGACTGAGTTAACTTTAGCATGCATTCACTTAGGCTATTTCAAGCCATCTCCTCTCTACCTCTCCACTCCTATTTAAGCAAGAGGCTGACCCTCTTGTCTACACAATTGTTATGCAGTGTATGAGTGAGGAAGAAGAGTGATATATCAATCCATAACAGAGTGGTAACAGGTGCTTATCAGTCCAGCTTAAAGGCAACCATATCAGTCCAAATACATGCTACTATAACAGTCAATAAAGGCAGCCATATCAGTTCAATAACAGACTGCTGTAACAGTCAATAAAGGCAGCCATATCAGTCCAATAACAGGTAGCTATAACAGTCAAATAAGGGCAGCATATCAGTCCAAGAAAGTAGCGAGGTACACCTTCAAGGCTGGCCTATAACAAAGTTTATAACAACGAGGTTTCTCAGTAGTTTACAGTCAGATTAGAGTCATTGGAAAGCTCTTTAAGAGCAGAGTATTCATGGTGGATATTTTGTAAGTGATCATACTTTATTAATACAATAAAAGGAGATTGTTTGTTGGGGTTTTTCTCCTTGTATAGGGTTTTCCTCGGGTACATGTGGTGTGATCTTGCACGCTGGTAAGTTTTTATGATTATCGCTGTTCTGGTTTATGAATGATGTTAAACTAAGTTAAAAGTATAGTTAGAATTTAAAGAAGTACTTTCAGTTTTAAATCAAGCTCGTAAATTAACATGGACACCCCTTTTACAGAACTTATATATACATATGAATGGGAATTGTCTATGATAAACACTCGTTGCACAACTACACCACATAACTAAGCAAACTTATATCTATCATTGGTCATTGTGTTGTCCCTACTGTGCATGATTCGAATGGTCTAGAGTAACTCATGGTTTGATAAGAACACACAATTTCCCTTGTGCAATTTCATTAGTTAAACATTGGCATTTAATTCACGGATGGATGATGATGATTGATATATGGTGAATGGCACATTGCTTTGTTACATTGACTAATTTGAATGTAAATATACTTAATGTTCCAAGCACTTTCAATTGATCATTGTTATGTATGTTATATTTACTTTGATCTCATCATCAATTAATCTTCTTGGTTTCTCTTCTCTCGTACTTTATGTGTTTTACCCTTAAGAGAAAATAGAAACTCTAAGTCAAACCAAGTCTTGAACTTTTTCCTTCAGATACAACGATAGGACTTAGTTGTGACCCCTTAGGAATACCCTCCTTAGGTTAGAAACACTGGGCTTAAAGTGTAGAGGCATGGCCACTGAGGTGACAATGGATGGCTTGCCTAGTCGTTGCCTCAAGCTCTCCTTCGCAGGGTGGGATTTTCCTTTAGCGAGAGTTTGAGTGGTAACTGGTCAATCGCAACAAATAGGCTACCGAAGCTAAGAGAACATCCTCGATTCTATAAAATAACATTTGATCCTTCACATTGCAGAGAAAAAGTCGACCCAATATCTGTATGATGCCTTGATCACTTTGTATCAGAGTGAATATTCCTTGCAAGATGCTCCTGAAGAAAAAGCTTTCTTCCACTTGCATGAGTGGGATAGACATTACGGCTAGCTACTTGATGAAGATCTTTGAGTTGAGAGATTAAGTTGTTGTGATTAGTATGAATGCTAATAACGAGGAATTGGTGCCCACAATAGTGAATGGGTTCTCTTCATCTTGGAACCTTTCATTTGGGGTGTCTATGCTTGTGAGATGTTGCTTACCTTTGACAAGCTTTGGGATGATTCACCCAAGAGGAGACAAGGCTAGAGACATTTGCTAAGGGCAAGCAACAACACCAAAAGAAGTGTG
The DNA here is from genome assembly GCA_009831015.1 of Picea engelmannii. NCBI lineage: Eukaryota > Viridiplantae > Streptophyta > Pinopsida > Pinales > Pinaceae > Picea > Picea engelmannii. The sequence goes on along the minus strand of ML783340.1, from coordinate 106,074 downwards.
CAAAGAGTGCAAAAGCTTTAGCTAGAGTGTATGAATTAGCACCCAGACTTGAGATAGGCTTTTCCATGGTTTTGTGCCTATCCATGAACATCATTTCTCATGTAGCATGGTACATGGATGGTGGAGCATCTAGACATATGGTTTTCAATAAAATTCATGTTTAGGATGCAAACATACAGGTGGAGTTAGGTGATGATGCCACTTATCTAGTTATGGGAGTGTGATCTATCTCATTCCCTATGCCATCAATGTTGGATTTTCCTTATTTACAGAGCATTAGTGTTACTAGTGTTCTTTTACTTTTTTGTCATTAACATATACATATCATGTACTGAGCAGTAGCAACATAAACAAGAGACAAAAAGAACATAAGAGATTTATCGTGGGAAAACCCCAAATGGGGGAAATTCCTAACAAACTTTCTTAGATAGATTCTGTTCACAAAGCAATTCCAATCAGATAAACCTTAGCACAAGTGCTAGCTCAACTAGAAATACCGCCCAAGCTGTAGCAACATCACTATACAAAGGTAGCGCACCTCCTTGAGGAGTAGTGCACAAGAGAGAGATACCAAAAGACTGAACAAGAAGAAATTGAGTCAATGCAGCAACTGTGTCTCCTCCAAACTTGTGCCTTGCTTATGTGTAGTTGGGAGAGTGTGAGTGAGTGAACAAATGAGCCAAGACGTCCTCTATTTGTAGTCTTCTTGGCACTAGACTAGGGCGACTTCTTCTCTGGACACATGTCTTTTCATTATTACTTTATTCTTCTGGGCTGACTTCTCTTCTAGGGTATTTCAATATCTGTTCAATAGATCTCTTGCTTTTGGAATCTTCTCCGCATATAAGAAAGGTCATCTAGGTGGGAAAGATCATACCGTAGCTACCAAAACATCAACACTCCCTCTTAGCTAGGGAGACATCTTTTATGATGTCTTCATTTGGTAGTCCACTGACTACTCTGCAATCTGCTAGCAGGCACACGGCTGCTACAATGTCTTTGGTAGATCGAATCATCATGCACAATCTTTGTGATCAAACAGTAGCACACACAACTACATCCAAACGATCTAGTAATCTCCATGACAATCGGTGTAAACACCCTTTCATACTGTAATGCTCTGATACCAAACTGTAAACACCCTTTCATACTGTAACACTCTGATACCAAACTGTAACACCCCCATTCTGGGCCAGGCAGGGGCTACTTCGCGGAATAACAATCTCATACTTAATTCTATATATAAGACATGCATTTAAGCAAATGAAACACCTTTAAACTTAGAGTAACCATAAGAATTACTGCTATTATAAATAATCAATGGATTTAACATTAAATCGTTTGCACAGCAAAATACATGATAAATATAATACACATACATGCAGAAAAGTAATTAAAACATCATCTGGTACTTATCTTTGAAATGGTGGTAATCCCACCAACCAGGTGCATGCCTTCCACGAACTTCCTAGCCTTAGACCACACTACTCATAAGCTCAGCAGTGGGGTCACCCCCGAGCTGGGACTAAGCTCCACCCCCAAGGCAAGGAATCCTAGGCCAAGCTGAGGTTACAGGGAAAACACATAGTCACAAGGAAGGAATTCTCTCCTAGGAACCACTTATGCCCACTGCCCACAGACTCGCCTTCCCCACATGCCTGTTCCACCCCAGGAGTATACACCTTCTCTGTCACCTAGACAGTCCTTCAATTGCTAACCTCCCTTGCCTTGGGTTTCAACAATAGACCGGACCAGAAGTCTCCGAGCTCTGTGGCAGCTACAGGGTTCCTTCTAGGAGTTCTCTCCTTCCACTGTGCACTCTCTTACCTGGAGAGAGTCGCTCACAGGAAAAGAAACCTGTTCTTCCAACTTCAATCACCTCTCTCACCTGGAGAGAGTGTTGTACAAACTGGCCAACAAGCCACATACAGTCCAACACTGCGTGACCACAACAACCAATGGGGAAAATAGTCATGGGCTTTCCAAACAGGCTCAACAATGACATGATGGTCTCATGGTTATGGCTTTGGGACAGAGACTCCACACACAGGCTCGATCTCCTCAGACAGAGGATGCATCGACTTTTTCTAGAAATCAACACAGGCTTCTGGTTCAGGGGATGCACGGTTCATAAGATGCACAAGGTCTCCTACAGAGGTTTGACCGGTTAACGCTCAGACCGCTGGGTAGAATGGAGGACAGCCCCCCAACACGGCTCATCTCAGCCATTTTATTTGCATGGGCTTGGGTTGACACTTGTCACCCATAAAGCTGCATGCTTCCATCAACGTGCGTTCCTTCCACCATTTGGAAGTCACATGTCATTCCAAAAGAACTTAGGATAAAAACATATTACTCACATGGTCTTTTGGAATAATATCAAAATATTATTCCCAAGACTTGAGTCCTTAGGTTTAGCCCCTAGGTTCCACACTTAGCCCCCTTTTCCCACTTTCCAGCCCCTAATCGCTTGCCTACTCTGTGGAAGCTTAGTCCCCATCACTCATTCATCGTGGCCGGTCTGCACGCGGCAGTGTTTATATTTTATTAATGTTCTGCATTGATACATGTACAAAATCAGGCTCTTGGCCTTCAACCCTTAGGCTCTCTAGCCTAACAATCACATAAGCCCACCAGCTTATATAAACTTGGCTCACCAGCCTATAAAACATTTTTACAACTCATTTCGTAAACAAGATTTACAATTGGGCTCAGCCTTGGGGACATTACAATCGGCTAGTAGCACACAACTACTACAATGTCATCCAATAGATCACAACTGCTTCCAAGTAGTACACAACTACTATCCTGTGACACAGTCACTTCCAGTGGAACACATCCATTGTAGTAGCACACAACTACTGTCCGGAGTCACACATCCTATGCCAGTGGAACACATCCATTGAAGTAGCACACAATTACTGTTCGGAGTCACACAACCTCCGCCAGTGGAACACATCCATCGAAATAGCACACAATTGCTGTTCGGAGTCACACAACCTCCACCGGTGGAACACATCCACCGAAGTAGCACACAACTACTGTCCAGAGTCACACAACCTCCGCCAGTGGAACACATCCACCGAAGTGGCACACAACTATTGTCTGGAGTCACACAACCTCCGCCATAGTCTTACGATTATGCGTGTAATGTTTCTTCTCTCAGCAGGTTCAACAATGCATTACCCCCTCAATCACCTCACGTGACTGATCCAAGGAACCCTTGGCCAGAGGGGTTAGCCGTCATGAGAAGAAACAACACACCTCCCTCTCAACGAGAATGGACATTCGACAACACTCCAAGCTTGTCCTTGAAATACTCATACTTCACTCTTGACAAGGGCTTGGTGAGAATGTTCGCTATCTGCTTATCCGTGGATATGTATTGGAGATCTATAGCTCCTCTCTGCACCATGTCTCAAATATAATGATATTTGATCTCTATATGCTTAGACATGTCATGGAATACATGGTTCTTGGTAAGCTTCACACAACTTTGATTGTCACAATGTATCAAAGTTGGCTCCTGTTATCCCCATTTTGTGGATAACTAAGGAGATGATGTCTCAAGGTTCTCAAGTTGCAGATATGGAGTATCGAGAGACTACATGACCAACAATACCCTTTGCATAGATGGAAAACCCACTCACCACCATAGATGGTCACAGGTTTACAGATGGCATCCACCACACCAGTTGGCTTCCGAAAGGCAGTGGGCCTTCCTCCATGAGGTACAAGTCAGTGTTATGGTGAGCACCATTTCAATATTTAAGCCATTTGATTATGTTGTATCTTAGATTGCTCTAGATTTCATGATATGTGCTTGGACATTATGCCTTTTACCCTGCTTCACCTTGGTGGTTGACATCGTGCCCTAGTAAGTGGTTTTCCTTGGGAATGGGTTTGCTACTGGGAACTCCCTTGATGAGCCATCGTATCGTTCTCGACCATACTTACCATTTTCCATCATTATCCCTTTCCATTTCCTTATCTCTTGGGATTTTAGGGTGTATTGACCCAAGAAGGGGTTGTCCCTAATTCTATGGGAAGAAGGGGCTAAAGGCCCATAGGGGTTTGTGTTGGGTAAAAGATAAAAGCATTATATAAACCTTTCAAATGCTTCACCTAGGGATCACCCAAGAAAGCAATGAAACACTTATCTTTGAATAAAAGGGGGCCCACAATATAATAAAGAAATGCTTGAAAGATAGGTTGAAGGATAGGAGGTCTCATCACAAGCCGACCTATCACGTCCATGGATATCTAGTGGTATGACATTGTCATCATCTGGTCACCAAACTAGGGCAATGACTCTCAGTTGCATGGCTGAGAGAAAGGGGGTCTCTTAATGAACCAACCTTCTCATTTCCATTAGGTATTTGTGGGTGACATTGCCACCACCTGGTCACCACGCTAGGGAAGTGATCTTCAATCTCTCCTTATGCTATTATGAAAGAAAATATAAAGAAAGAAAGATAAAAGGCAAATAATGGGCTTGGAAAAGGTGATTGCGGACGAAGGTACCACACACCCTCTACAAAGGCACCCATGAATGAGACACTATGACCTCTAGTATGTCATGAGCCCTATGCCCATTGAGTCTTGACCCCATTCACCTCATACACTTTACATGGCTTAGAGATGGACCTCTTGGAAGCTCTCCTTGACCTAGGGAAAGATCTACCCAATAGGACACCTCATCAACCCTCCCATACTTAAGCTTGACAAGTCGCATAGTGTCTTTGAGTTGTTAATTGTTTGATATAGTGATCTTTGATGCACATGCTTAGATGGCTTATTTATTGATTGGATCCACTGTTCGACAACACAGGTATTCCAACAGAGGACGAATACCTTCAGTAACCACTCACATAACCAGATCAAAGATCAACACACCGATGTTTTCATGTGGTAAAACCCCTATGGGGAAACATCCACGGCCCCAGCCAACACGGCCACTTGGAGTAGTTTATTAATGCAAAGAAAAAGATTACAGAGAGATTTTACAAGAGAGTTTCTCACAATCGATCATCGGCAAATGACCCTCCATG
>ML783340.1:67202-81933 GCA_009831015.1 Picea engelmannii | reverse complement strand
ATAGCTCATGAGTCGTGATTGTCAATAGTCCTCCATGTCATAATCATCAAGATTGGCATCACTACCACTGCTCTCTCCTCCATCCTCCTCCTCCTCCTCCTCCCCTATATCCAATGCAATCCGTACATTTGTTGATGTGGACTCTGGAGCATGACCCCTCAAGAGGATCACCATCATCAAAAGTGATCGGCTCTAGCTTGTATATAAGATGGAGGTTGGTGTGCACATACACTACTAAGTCACAGGACACGATGACAAACTACAAAGAGAAGGGTTCAATAGAAGAGTTTATACTTGAGTGAAGGGTACATTTTTACTAGGGTCGTGACAAAAGAGTTCAACAATCAATGCCAACAACATCCAGGTACATAAAGGGATTGGTTCTCTTGATTAAATGTCAGTTCCATACCCTCATACATGATAGAATCTAGTGGAAACGTTGCAATCTTGAAATCTTGAACACTGTTAAGTCTGCTGAATTTTGAATGGGTCCTGTTAGCTCCCAAAATGAATCCGTCACCATGGTTGCATTTTGTGGTTGATAGCATGGCTATTGGTAGTTTTCTCAAATTTAGTTTTGAGTTTTTCTAGTAGCAAGACTTAGGTTTTTATTTTTGTCTTAGAAATAAGACGACCCATAAAGGTCTTCCCTTTAAAATTTTCATAGAATGCTTTCAACAGCTAACACATGTTTTAAAGATGCTGGTTAGCTGGTGAAAGTGGCAGTTTTCAACAGCCGAGGAGCACTTCTCACGGGTTGTGCGTTGGTGAAAGCGACAGTTTTCAACAGCCGAGGAGCACTTCTCACGGGCCATTAGCAGACAAAAAGCATTGGCTCTCCATCAACTGGGTTGTGTGATGCTTGCAAGAAAAGAGTATGATGAAGCTGAAAGGTTATTTGATGCAGCTGTAAAGGAAGGCCCTTAACCACCGAAAGATTTTCCCATGTTCAAATTTAAAAAACTCGTGTTTTCGCACACGCCCAAAACGTCAAGCGAGCCTGCAAATCATTGCTATCTGCCGAAAATCACGACTATTGGTGAAGCTTTCTTGGTAATTTTTGCAGTTGGTTGAGAAATTGCTACCCAAAAATCCTCCATATGCTCGGGCTGTCAGTCATCATTAAGTTGAGTATGGCTCAGAATTTCATGGGCGATTATGTCATAACCAATTTAAGATTGTATGCGGATCTTATGGAGAATGATCATGAGTGCTCTGATGTCATAATTAATTGGGAATGTGGTTAAATGTTCATTATATCATGCACCGAGTTCGTGTATTGATTAAGTAGAGAAAACATCCGAAATTCTTTCATACAGGGATGCAACTGAAGTTTCAGTTTCGTTTAAAGTGGCAACAGATGGTCAAAATTCCAGTTTGAAGAGCAAACTTATCATACACCTGTGCGTTTTGAGTATTGAATGGTTTAAATTCTGCTTCTGTGATTAAATCCTGAACAATTATTGCCTCAAAATTCGTTTACAGTCTGTCTGTCTATTGCATATTCCCTGATTATATGGGACACATCAGTGTGTCAATGATGGCAAAGTTTGGATCAGCATTGAGAGCAGAGATTGATGGGTTTGGCATTTGTTCCTTTTGGCACGAATCCAGATGATATGGAACCTATAGGACCAAGCCGCAAGTCATATGAACCAGATCTTGTGGACTCAGGCAGATAATGATTCACTTTCAGTTGTACAGGAGAAAACACACTGGGTGGCTATGCATTGACCCTTGTTGATTCATTAGATACATCGGCACTGTTTGGTGATAAGGACAGATTCAATGCCGCAGTTCAATGGCTGGGAAAAACCCTGCATTTTGATAAAAACAAAATTGTTTATGTATTTGAGGCAACAATTCGAATTCTTGGAGGACTGCTTTCAACACATCTTATTGCAAGTGATGATTCTACAAGAATGAGGATTGATTCTTATAACAATGAACTGCTTCATCTTTCTGAGGATTTGGCTCGAAGGATGTTACCTTCATTTGAAACTCCTGTAGGGATCCCTTATGGTTTTGTGAATCTACTATATGGTGTCGATGAAAATGAAAGCAAAGTCACTTCAACTGATGGAGGTGGCACTCTTACCCTGGAATTTGGGCTTTTGAGTCGCCTGGTTGGAGATCCTGTCTTTGAAAAAGTTACAAAGAATGCAGTGCGGGAACTCTGGGCCCAACGCTCAGAAATTGATCTTGTTGGAGATCATATAAATGTTTTCTCTGGGCATTGGACTCAGAAGGATGCTGGAATTGGCACCAGTATTGACTCATTCTATGAGTATCTTTTGAAAGCATACTTGTTACTTGGAGATGAGGAATATTTATACATGTTTCAGGAGGCTTACAAAGCTGCCATGCAGTATCTTTACAATGATCCATGGTATGTGAAGGTGAATATGAACTCAACAACAATGGTATGGTCATTGTTCAATAGTCTGCAGGCATTTTGGCCTGGTCTTCAGGTTTTGGCTTGGGATGTTGAGCCAGCTGCCCGAACACACAAAGCTTTCTCAGCATCTGGAAACAATTTGGATTTACACCAGAGGGCTTCAATATTGCTACATTTTAGTGTGCAACCTGGTAAAAGGAGTTACCCCCTGCATCCTGAGTTAATTGAGAGCACCTACTGGCTTTTAAAAGCTACCAGGGATCCAATGTATCTTGATGTCAGCCAAGACATTGTTGCAAGTTTACAGTATGCTGCACGATGCCCTTGTGGAGATTGTCACGTAGCAAATGACAGATTGGAGAATCGTGCTCAGATTCAGATAGATATCCAGAATGTCAAGCCCACCTATGTTTTCAATGCTGTAGGTGTGACTGGCAGACCTAATGTTGACTGGTGTGAGTCTCACAAGCCAGAGACTATTCGTACCAATGTAGTAGGAACTTTGAATTTGGCAAATGTCTGCAGGGATTACAAGCTTTTACTAATGAACTTTGCTACTGGATGAATATTTGAATATAATGATGCTCACCCAGAGGGCAATAGTATTGGATTCAAGGAGACAGGTGCCTTTACCACAAATTCTAGAAACTGATGAAGAACATGTGTCAAATTTTGAGATGGAAGACAGTTCGAATGCTAGTCTAACCACTAGTCTTTAATATTGATTATCTTAGTTTAATTGATTTGCTATTTTTAGATATAGATCCAAGTTTTCAGGATCTTAAAAACTGATTGTTGACTAGTTTGATTCTAAGTTATTTTAGGTATGATTCGATCCTCTTCCATAGGATCTGATCTGTACATTGTAAAGGCTATAAAGCCTGGGAATTCAGTCTGGGAAAGGGTTCGATTTTGGATACAGTAATACTCTATTGTAAACAGACTTATTGATGCTAATACTAAATCACAAGTTTCTCTCTTTTTTGATATCAACTTTCCACCTTCTTTCTGTACTTTTATCTGAGTTGTCTAGCCTTGAATGACTGTTATCTCATTGTTTGGCTCATAGCTTGATAAATAGTTTCTTCATTGTTTATTAGACCCTACATTGTGTATTGGTTTATAAGCAATCTGTTCTTCGCCCACTTAAATCTATCTACTGATTATCAATCTTTGAGAGCACTGGTTCATTTGATTACCATCTTGACTGTCTAAATACCATATTGGAATTGAGTTATCACATTGATCCACTTACACAAAATACAAAAACATTTTTACTTGAAGTTACCAAGAACCTTTGGTCTACAACCATAAAGGGTTTCTTGGAGTGATTATAAAATGGCGCCGTTGCCGGGGAACGGAGAGTGAAGCAAGCTTTCCTGGGAGACGACATAGTTTCAGCTTTTGATGATAGACAAAGGCTAAGCATTATATTGGTTGTAAGCATCTATCTGGTGACTCCACGTTCAAAGACTCCACTGGGGAGGATCCTGTTGATAAAAGATGAAGAGGCTCAAATCAAAATCTAGGTATCAGTTCATTAGTTTGCTTCATGAACTGCTGTTGTTCTTTATTACCTCTTTCATTCTTTTCCCTTCGCGTGTAAAGAGAATTATTCTCTGTTTTGTATATTCAGAAAATCATCATCCTTCTTGTATATATTCATCTTTAGAAGAGGAAATCTTGCAGCCCTGCATTGTAGATGTAGATTCGGTAGATTTACCTCAGCCCATTCACAAAGATGACCACTGTATTTCTTTTCCTTCAGAATCTAATCAGTCATGTGACCTTGAAAATATAGAAATTGTTTCAGACCCTGTCCAGATCTCAGCCCCTCTTGTCATAATTTCTGAGCCTGATCAACAACTTACCATCTCTCATGATCAACCCACAACCTTTCAAGATAAGATCCAGATGAAGATGTTCAAACCTTTACAACTACCCCATATTCTTCATCCGTATTATGATGACTGTTATGAATATCTCCCTTTGTTTTCTGGAGAGAATCAAGCTTCAGCCGAGAGACACATTGAATCCTTTTTGGATTTTGTTGATCGTTTTTCAATTGCACATGAAGATGTGATCATGAGAATGTTTTCAAAATCTTTGATCAAAGATGCTGCTACATGGTTTAAGGGTCTAAGAGCTAATTCAATTGGCTCTTGGATTGAGTTCTCTAACGCTTTCCTGAAGTATTGGGGCAAATACAAATCTCTAGATTCTTACCTCGCTGATTTCTATGCTTTGAAACGAGAGCAGGATGAAGTCTTTCCTGTTTTCAATAGAAGGTTTTACCATGTTTATCATGACATGCCTTCGAAGGTCCGACCTACAGAAACATTTTCCATGATATATTATATTATGGGTCTTCATTCAGATCTTGTCCTTCTTCTGCTAGAACGGAAATCTCCATCCTTAATCTGGTTATTTGAAGATGTTCAAGAAGTAAAGGAGAACATTTGTGCTTCTCGAAGGATCCGAGGTCGAGATTTCTTTGAAAATCTACAAGCACATGAGCAAGCAAAATGTCATTATACCTCAGATTTTGAGCAGGCGAATAATGAGCTTGGAACAATTTTAGAACAACAACGAGTATGTGAGCTCTTTTTAAATTCGGATCTGAATTTTCCAACAGTTTCAGAGTACTCCAGAGACAGGTATGAATCTAAAGTTTATGATCAATTTGCAAATCAGAATGAATCTGTGATAACCAATGATTGCATTGAAAACTACATGTTCCTAGTTGATCATAATCCTTGTCATTTAAACATTGCTCTATCATTATCCGCTAAGGACTGTTCTGAAGAAAATAGTAAGTATGAAACATATAAGGAACATCAGCCTGAAGGTGAGTACATTTCAGATTCAGAATTATATTCTTCAGTATGTGCAGAGTTTTCCAGAGATAGCTATGCTTGTGAAGTTTATGATCAATTTGTAAATCAAGAAGAGCCTCTGATGACTAATGATTGCATAAGAAATTATATATTCTTATCTGATCCTAATTCATGGGATGGAAATCTTGTTTTGTTTTCCTATTGTGAGCATTATTCTGATAAGGAAATTGTAAATTTTGATGATCACGAGTTGATCTCAAGAGGACAAGAAGATGGTCAGTCTTCTTGTAGAGGAACAATCATGGCTGAGCAAGAGGCTGCCATAGATGTGCAGTTTTTTCTCGTGAAGCAGCATGTTTCATATCTTCTTTTCAAGGATCCAGTGGCAACCTTCATGGACTTATACTTTTCAGAGAACCTGGAGATTTCAGATTTCCTTAGCTTGCCATTGTTTGTGGGTAAATATGGTTTCATGAATGAGTTCTTATCACTGTTGTTGCATGACAAACATTATTTGCTGATCAGTGACAAAGACAAGATTTCTTCAGTATTTAAATTGCTTGAATGGATACTATGGAAATCAACATTCACTTAACCAATGGTAGAGCTAGTAGAGTAGGGTAGGAAATAAGCTCGCTGCCCGAGCATTTCTTTTTCCAGTTTGCAGCAGAAATAATATTTAACTTGGTTGAATAAAGACAACTTTTGAAGGTTTTCAAAGATCAGTTGCACAGAGCTTGAGAGTTTTCAGAGATTGGTTTCACAGGCTAATTGACTCCATACCCAATGCTAAAGGCTACTGAAACTACTAGGTTCTTGGAAACCTCGCAGGGAGGTCTCCATCCCAATTGGAGCCAAATGTTAGCTCCCAAAATCAATCCGTCACCATGGTTGCATTTTGTGGTTGATAACATGGCTATTGGTAGTTTTCTCAAATTTAGTTTTGAGTTTTTCTAGTAGCAAGACTTAGGTTTTGATTTTTGTCTTAGAAATAAGACGACCCACAAAGGTCTTCCCTTTAAAATTTTCATAGAATGCTTTCAACAGCTAACACATGTTTTAAAGATGATGGTTAGCTGGTGAAAGCGACAGTTTTCAACAGCCGAGGAGCACTTCTCACGGGTTGTGCGCTGGTGAAAGCGACAGTTTTCAATAGCCGAGGAGCACTTCTCACAGGCCATTAGCAGACAAAAAGCATTGGCTCTCCATCAACTGGGTTGTGTGATGCTTGCAAGAAAAGAGTATGATGAAGCTGAAAGGTTATTTGATGCAGCTGTAAAGGAAGGCCCTTAACCACCGAAAGCTTTTCCCATGTTCAAATTTAAAAAACTCGTGTTTTCGCACGCACCCAAAATGTCAAGCGAGCTTGCGAATCATTGCTATCTGCCGAAAATCACGACTATTGGTGAAGCTTTCTTGGTCATTTTTGCAGTTGGCTGAGAAATTGCTGCCCAAAAATCCTCTATATGCTCGGGCTGTCAATGATCATTAATTTGAGTATGGATCAGAATTTCATGGGTGATTATGTCATAACCAATTTAAGATTGTATGCAGATCTTATGGAGAATGATCATGAGTGCTCTGATGTCATAATTAATTGGGAATGTGGTTAAATGTTCATTATATCATGCACTGAGTTCGTGTATTGATTAAGCAGAGCAAACATCCAAAATTATTTCATACAGGCACACAACTAAAGTTTCAGTTTTGTTTAAAGTGGCAACAGATGGTCAAAATTCCAGTTTGAAGAGAAAACTTATCATACATCTGTGCGTTTCGAGTATTGAATGGTTTAAATTCTGCTTCTGTGATTAAAGCCTGAACAATTATTGCCTCAAAATTCGTTTACAGTCTGTCTGTTTATTGCATATTCCCTGATTATATGGGACACATCAACATGTCAATGATGGCAAAGTTTGGATCAACATTGAGAGCAGAGATCGATGGGTTTGGCACTTGTTCCTTTTGGCACAAATCCAGATGATATGGCACCTATAGGACCAAGCTGCAAGTCATATGAACCGACTCTTGTGGACTCAGGCATATAATGATTCACTTTCAGTTGTACAGGAGAAAACACACTGGGTGGCTATGCATTGACCCTTGTTGATTCATTAGATACATCGACACTGTTTGGTGATAAGGACCGATTCAATGCCGCAGTTCAATGGCTGGGAAAAAATCTGCATTTTGATAAAAACAAAATTGTTTCTATATTTGAGGCAACAATTCGAATTCTTGTAGGACTGCTTTCAGCACATCTTATTGCAAGTGATGATTCTACAAGAATGAGGATTGATTCTTATAACAATGAACTGCTTCATCTTTCTGAGAATTTGGCTCGAAGGATGTTACCTTCATTTGAAACTCCTATAGGGATCCCTTATGGTTCTGTGAATCTACTATATGGTGTCGATGAAAATGAAAGCAAAGTCACTTCAACTGATGGAGGTGGCACTCTTACCCTGGAATTTGGTCTTTTGAGTCGCCTGGTTGGAGATCCTGTCTTTGAAAAAGTTACAAAGAATGCAGTGCGGGAACTCTGGGCCCAACGCTCAGAAATTGATCTTGTTGGAGCTCATATAAATGTTTTCTCTAGGCATTGGACTCAGAAGGATGCTGGAATTGGCACCAGTATTGACTCATTCTATGAGTATCTTTTGAAAGCATACTTGTTACTTGGAGATTAGGAATATTTATACGTGTTTCATGAGGCTTACAAAGCTGCCATGCAGTATCTTTACAATGATCCATGGTATGTGAAGGTGAATATGAACTCAGCAGCAATGGTATGGCCATTGTTCAACAGTCTGCAGGCATTTTTCCCTGGTCTTTAGGTTTTGGCTTGGGATGTTGAGCCAGCTGCCCGAACACACAAAGCTTTCTCAGCATCTGGAAACAATTTGGATCTACACTAGAGGGCTTCAATCTTGCTACATTTTAGTGTGCAGCCTGGTAAAAGGAGTTACCCCCTGCGTCCTGAGTTAATTGAGAGCACCTACTGGCTTTTAAAAGCTACCAGGGATCCAATGTATCTTGATGTCGGCCAAGACATTGCTGCCAGTTTACAGTATGCTGCACGATGCCCTTGTGGAGATTGTCACGTAGAAAATGACAGATTGGAGAATCATGCTCAAATTCAGATACATATCTAGAATGTCAAGCCCACCTATGTTTTCAATGCTGTAGGTGTGACTGGCAGACCTAATGTTGACTGGTGTGAGTCTCACAAGCCAGAGACTATTCGTACCAATGTAGTAGGAACTTTGAATTTGGCAAATGTCTGCAGGGATTACAAGCTTTTACTCATGAACTTTGCTACTGGATGAATATTTGAATATAATGATGCTCACCCAGAGGGCAGTAGTATTGGATTCAAGGAGACAGGTGCCTTTACCACAAATTCCAGAAACTGATGAAGCACAGGTGTCAAATTTTGAGATGGAAGACAGTTCGAATGCTAGTCTAACCACTAGTCTTTAATATTGATTATCTTAGTTTATTTGATTTGCTATTTTTAGATATAGATCCAAGTTTTCATGATCTTAAAAATTAATTGTTGACAAGTTTGATTCTAAGCTATTTTAGGTATGATTTGATCCTCTTCCATAGGATCTGATCTGTACATTGTAAAGGCTATAAAGCCTGGGAATTCAGTCTGGGAAAGGGTTCGATTTTGGATACAGTAATACTCTATTGTAAACAGACTTATTGATGCTAATACTAAATCACAGGTTTCTCTCTTTTTTGATATCAGCTTTCCACCTTCTTTCTGTACTTTTATCTGAGTTGTCTAGACTTGAATGACTGTTATCTCATTGTTTGGCTCATAGCTTGATAAATAGTTTCTTCATTGTTTATTAGACCCTACATTGTGTATTGGTTTATAAGCAATCTGTTCTTCACCCACTTAAAGCTATCTACTGATTATCAATCTTTGAGAGCACTGGTTCATTTGATTACCATATTGACTGTCTGAATACCATATTGGAATTGAGTTATCACATTGATCCACTTACACAAAATACAAAAACATTTTTACTTGAAGTTACCAAGCACCTTTAGTCTACAACCACAAAGGGTTTCTTGGAGTGATAATAGGACCTAAAATTCTACTTTCTTCGTATGAAGTCTAATAAGGTTGGAACCACTCTCAAACATCCTGAAACAATTAATGGTAATGTTAAAAATTTAAGTAAAATGATGAAATGGAGGTGGGTGAAATGGAGGGGGTGGGGACCTCTTTAAATAGCGTTAATAAGGCAAAATAACCCTCAACTGCACACCAAAACACCTTACAACTCCAACTTGCATGAGAAAACATGAGCCAAGTACTTCTTTGTTACTTAAGTTTTAGGTTTTAGGGAGTTTTAGAGGGTTTTAGCTTTCTGGGACCAAACCGGCCGGTTTATGACCAAACCGGCCGGTTTGGTCATAAACCGACCGACTGGTTCATGACCAAACCGGCCGGTTTGGTCATAAACCGACCGACCGGTTCAGTTTATTGACCGGTTTGAACCGGTCAACCATCAAACCGGTCAAACTGGCCGGTTTTGGTTCCGGTTCAACGTTTTTTAAAATACTGGAAAATAGGTCAAGTCAAATCAGCCTCACTCCTACTGCGTAGGTGTGAAAAGAGACTGATGACAAGTGTCCAAAACTGCCCAACTGTCCTCTACAAAAATCTGCCCTTTAACAACCATTGAATGAGTCAATGGTTGTCTTAAAAAATCTGCCAAGAAGATGTATATGACATCCAACAAAATGCTGTCGCAAATGCTCAAAATTTCAGCCACCTCCACTCTGATACCATGAAGATTTTCAGGTCCTATCAGCTTGCCTACTGGGTTTGTCTTTGACCACAGTTAGGCTATAATTTTTAACTTTCAAGTGTAGTATATGTTGCTGTTTTATAACAGCCAACAGTCCAAAAGTTTCTTGCTGATTTGTTACGGTTATACTTGCGATTTTGGGTGCTCTAGCGTGTAGTTTTAGTGACCAGATGTTAACACATGCATACCAAAATAAATATAACACACCTATAGATCTTTATAGCTTAAAATAAAGAGATCTAAGAGACTAATCAATGCATTTGTGTGCACATGTATTTTTGGTCAACATGACCTTGGATAAAACCCCCCTGGGGAAAACCAGTTTGAGATGTATATGTATATATGAGGAAAGCATAAGATGGAATACATCAAGTACAATATATGAAAGAACCTGGTACAATAGTAGCCCAAACTGAGCAGATATACAAGCTCAAAATCACCAAGTGCGCCTCACATACAAGCTGCCAAAACCACTGAATCTACTCCAACTGCAAACTGTGAGCTAAGATATGGAAACCCCTCCACAGGAATGAAGCTCTGCTGAATGGCCTCCCTTTCCAACTGATCTCACTACAATTTGATGGCTAGAAGTCCTACAACTGATGCACCCTAATCTGGAAATGCACCCTCCACAGAAGTAGAACCTCTCCAGTAAATAAACAAAACAAGTAGCTAGTAGCCTCCCTCCATGAAAGCTAGCGCCCAAGCTCAAGCATCCTCACAAAACTGACCTCATGCTCATCCTCCAAGAGCTCCTCTCTCAATCAACAAATGAATGAATGAACAATGCGCCCTCCTTCACTCTTTGCGCCACTCTTTGACATGCTTTAGGAAACCTAAGATATGGATGGTGGAGATCATCTCATCTCCCATCTAATCAATGGTTGAGATCTCTCCATAAATATCTAACTCAATAACCCACTTTGGGTTAATAGGAAACTTTATGTCTTTGATTCACCCCCTTTGTGAATTAAAAGTCACTTTTAGGCCAAAATGACTATATTTCACTTTAGACAAAGTCAAAGTGAAATTAGACAAAAGTACAAGGTACAAAGTGTAATGTCCTTCCCTCATGTGCTAAGGAGGTCATAAGCACATGAGAAACACCTCCCAAGGTACAAAACTCAACAAAAACAACCCCCAAACCCTTTACCTCAAGCTATTTACTAACCATTCCTAACCCTAGATTAGACTAATTTACTAACATACTTCTTATTGTTACAAAAGTAAGCTACAACCATATATTGCAGCAGTAAAAGCTCCTAATTTTTTTTATTAAAGTTGATTTTTACATTGCCTTACTAGCTTCTGACAAGTGCTAGCATATTGCTATTATTAGGTTACCATTTCAGGTCATTTTGAAGCTTGTTTAAAGCATAAATTATGAAGCTATCATCATATATACATTGTTGTTATAATTTTTTGTTTGCTTCATCTTATATCAACTTATTATTTTATTGAAAAGTCCAAGGTTTTACGAAGCACTAACATCAATTGTTACTTGGAAAATAGTGTTTTCTTGTTGTCTTGTTTTGGGCAAGTACACTTAAGCATATCTTTGCTTCATATTGTCAAACCTTTGGGACTTTCTGATCAGTGTGACTTGTGAGAGGGGACAACTTTCCTTAATACCATTACCTTTGCCTTCTCAAACCCCCAAGTCACCGGGGGCGTCTCCTTTGGGCTTTCATCCCTAAAGAGAAAGAGGTGTCTTACTTAGGTGATAGTGATAGGACAACCTCATGTTACACCAATTTATCATCCACTTGTCTTTGGCTTTTGGGCAAGTACAAAATGTGTGATAATAGCCCCCCAAAACAACCAATTAGATTTATTAATGCCATTTTTTATATTCTCTAATGATAATGAGGTTGTTTTTCTTCCTTTTTTTTTTTAATTTAAAAAAGAAATTTCTAGATGCAAATAGAAACCCTAAATCTCCTTCCTTTGCTATAAGAAATCACTTGTTTCACTCATTCCTCACACTTTCATTAGCAAGAGGAGCTTCCTACAACAATAACAAGGAGATTGTGTGTGGTTTTCGTGAGCATATTTCTTTTCTATTTGGTGAGTGGATTTATTTTATGTTTGCTTAGCAAGTTAGCAGATGTTTTTGTTCTCCTGGTTTGTTATATGCAAATTTCTGTTTTGTTTGGTGAACACATTTTCTTCTTTTTTTGCAGCATTCATGGCTTCTCAAAGTTTTGTTTCATCCACCCCTAGAACTGTTGAAGTAAGTAGGCGACAAGAATACTATCATCTTTGGAGGCATGTTATCAAGGTCAAGGCTATGGGTGCTGGTGGAGGTTCATGGGAATGGAAGTGCAAGTTATGCAAGAAGGATAAGACCTTCAAGGGCTCTTACACAAGAGTCAAGGCTCACATTTTTCATGAAGAGAAGGGTATTGAAGGTTGTACACATACCCTTGATCTGCAGGTGAGGGATAAATTCCATAAAGAGCATGATGATGCTCAAAAAATTAAGGATAATAGAGCCAAGATTGCTATGCATGGCAGTAGCAAGCATCCTCCTTCTTTGGGTGTTAGTAATGAACCAATGATTGTTCATGAAGCAAGGAAGAGGAGGGCGCTAGAGGTAGAAAACGAGATATCCAAAGGCTTTGGAGGATGAGGTGCACCTACATACAACAGATTGATGAAGATGTTCAACAACCAAAAGAGAGAAGAAACATAGTCAAGAGTGGTAAGGGCCATATTTGCATGTGGCATCCCATTTAATGTGGTCCGGTCCCCCTATTGGAAGGATATGGTGAAGGCAATTAACGAGGATCCTCAAGGTTTCAAGGGGCCAAACCATGAAAAACTCAGAACAATGTTGTTGCAGAAAGGGAGGCCATTGATTCATGATATTCTCAAACCAGTTCGTAGCTCATGGACCAACACATGGGATTCCATTATCTCTGATGGATGGACTGATACAAAACAGAGGCCCTTGTTCAATGTTATTGCATCATCACCAACATGAGCGATGTTATTAAGAGAAGAAGATTGTTTTGGCGAGGTAAAATATAGCAAATTCATTGCTAATATTTTAATTTATGCTATTGAACAAGTAGGGCCAACAAATGTGGTGCAAGTTATGACAGATAATGCACTTGTTTGCAAAGCTACAAACTTGATTATTGAGAGTAGATATCATCATATTTTTTAGACTCCTTGCATTGTCCATAATTTAAATCTCATTTTATACGAGATTGAGGAAAAAACTAAATGGATTAAGGAGGTCACAGAGAAATCTAGGGAGACCATTAAATTCATTACCAACCACCACCAATCTCAAGCAATGTATTGAGAATACTCCAAATTGGAGTTGCTCAAAGTTACTGAGACAAGATGTGCTTCAAACTTCATCATGTTGCACTACCTTGTTGAGGTCAAACGTGCATTGATGAGTATGGTGGTGGGTGTGACTTGGGTTGAGTGGAGACAGTCAGATTCAAAGAGAGGAACTATGGTGCGGAGGGTGTTGATTGATGAAGATTGGTGGAGCAAGGTAGAATTCTTGCTCAAGTTTACTTTATCAACATTTGAGCTTCTCCGAGATGCAGACAAAGACAAACCTTTCCTGGGAGAGATTTATGATGGCATGGATACCATGGTTGAGAAAACTGTGGAAACTATTACACAGGAGGCTCCCACTCTATTTTTTGTCGAGGTTGATTTTGTTGAGAATGTGAGGTCCATCGTTGTTACTAGGTGGAATGGCTTTAACACTCCATTGCACACTTTGGCACATGCTCTTAATCCCAAATTTTATGATGAGGAGTTCATTGCTCAAAGCAATGGGAAGAGGAAGGCCCCACATAAGGACAAGGAGGTGGCCACAGGAGTGAAAAAATATTTCTAGAGGTTGTTTCCATCTTCTCAACAAACAAAGGTGAGGGATGAATTTGCTTGTTTTGCAGCTGGATTAGAAGATTTTGCCGACATCTCAGTTTTGGAGGAGAGAAGCACCATGAAACCGATTAAATAGTGGACTTGTCATGGGGAAAATGGTGTATATTTTCAAAGCCTTGCCACTCGTATTCTGTCACAAGTGGCTAGCTCTTCATCAACAGAAAGGAAATGGAGCACCTATGGTTTCATTCATTCAGTGAAGCAGAACAGGTTGGGATCGCAGAAGGATGAGGATCTTGTATATGTACATTCAAACCTTCGCCTTGTGTCTTGCAAAGGTGAAGAATATACAAGTGGGCCTCATAAAGAGTAGGATGTGGATGCAGAAAACCCAGACTTAGAGCTCTCTCTTACTGCTCTTGATATTGTTGATGATGCAAGTGGAAGTGGAATTCAAGTTGCCTCTTCTTACCATTGAGGCTCTAGTTCTACTGAACATGCATATTGCTCTATTTTTGATGATGAGGATGAGGATCAATATGATATGTCATTGTAGTTGCCTTTAGCTCATGTTTTTTTTTTTCATTTCCAGCACATACAACCTCATTTATAAAGGCTGATTTTGGATGTAAAGACTCATCTATAAAGACTAATTTTTGATTTTTCTACTTGCATAATGTAATGAATGATATTCATCATCTATGGGAGTTAATACAGACACGGTTTTCCTTCTTAAATGTCATTTATGTGTATCATTATGGTTTTCTTGCAATATAATGATTTATTATATATATATATATATATAT
>ML783340.1:25691-67023 GCA_009831015.1 Picea engelmannii | reverse complement strand
GGAAACTCATAAACGTTTCCCCATTTCGTGCAACTTAGAATATAATATTGCATTGAGAAACATGATTTTCGGTCATTTTTACTTCTTGCAAAGTGGATTGTTTTCCTTATGCCTTGGGCACCTCACAACCACTAGGGCATCCCCATCTAGGGGCTACTTATTGCTGCTGTTACAAAATTGCATCTTCAACCATTAGGGCTGTAGAAACCCTAACTTGCTTTAATAACTCTCTTATTAACCATTGGTTTTTGCTCAAAGTTTGCACACTTACTCTCTTTGTCTTAGCACACTTTTTGACAAAGTTTGAGGAGATTTCAGTGGATGATTTTCTTGCTGTAAAACATTGAATGTTACAAGCATAAGGCTGATATAATTTGCTGAAGACAAGTTTTTACAACAACCTTATCTTTTATGCAAAGAGTATTGGTTTTTCATCTTGAGTTTAGCTAGTCATTTACTAGTTTTTCTCTTGCATTTTCTACTCAATCTTTAGCTTTTATTGAGTAGCTTATAGTAAATTTTTCTTGCTGATATACACTATTACCTATTTATGAAAATACAGACAATAATCTTAACTTGCTCATCCAACTAATATATACTATTGCAAAGTGTCTTTTCTTGTGTCTCAGACAGGTACAATCATCTAGAGAAGTGTTATACATGTGGGGAAATAATTACTTGACTTGCAAGGCATCTCTTTCCACCTTTCACTCCACTTAGAATTGAAATATAGGGGCTTCATTTCCATCCATCTCCATCTCCATCTCAATCCCCCTAGAGTGACCCTTGAAGTGCGGGACCTACATCGAGGTGACATTGGGTGTAGGATTCCCAAGTTGTAGCACTTGTTCCATGGTTGGGTTGGGATTTTCCCAACCTATAACTTGTGCTATAACATTTTGGTTCCATTGCTGGGGAGGATTTTTAATTCTCTTCGTACCTTAACGACACTTTGGTAAGCTATCCCAAAGCCTTTCCCTTAGCTTACCTGAAGACTCCACCCAAGGAACGTTCCCTTTCCACCTTCCTTGATGAATTCATTTTGAAATTCATCTGGCAACTCCACCTTCCCAGAAACCTTCTTTCCCCAAACCTCTTCCCCCTAGGAGGTTCAAGCCTTCTAAGGTTTACCAAAGAAGGCCTCCTCTCAAGCCTCCCGTTGCTAAAACCCTTATCCATAAATCCCTTCCCCTTGCTCCAATGGCTCACCCTTGGGAAAGATACTTCTACAAACCCCTTAACATGGCCAATATCCAAGGTTACCCTAACCAGATGCCAACAGATGTCAAGAAGTGGTTGCCAAAGTTCCCAGGAAACAATGTGATAACTGTCGAAGACCATATTTATGTCATGGGCCGAGATATGGACAATGTAGGTATTGATCACGAAGATGTGGTCATGAAACTTTTTTCTTCATCACTGACTGAAGAAGCTCTTGATTGGTTCAAAGGACTCCTTGATAATCATATCACGACCTATGATGCTTTTTCCATCTTATTTAAAAGAAGATGGTCAAGAAAAGAAGATGGTGGGACACTTGCAACTCAGTTCAATCAAATAAATAAAATTGAGAATGAAACGGTAAAGGAATTCATTTCAATATTTGACAGGTTGTACAATCAAATTCCAACAGATTACCATCCCACAACATCATCAGTTCATCTCCTTTACATTAATGCCTATGAAGGGAAGTTCTGATACATTCTTAAAGATCAAAATCCCATGTCATTGGCAAGGGCTAATGTTACCATTATCGACATTGAAGATAATCTCCTTGATTAAAAAATAGAATTTTTTCAGTACCCTCATAGTATGATAGAATCAAGGATGAAGGTTTCCAACAACAACGTTCCTGATCCGATTGCTCTCCTGACTCAGAAAATAGACCAAATGAATACTCAGTTTGTTCAGGTGTAGAATCAACTTATGAACCATATGACTATAGTGGAAAGAAATCAATCTTCTCCCAAACCTCATTTTTCCAGACAACAAAGAGATGCCACCAGTTGGAAACCAAGACCTCAATAAGAGGCAAAGGCCCCAGATACTTTGAAACTTGTTGGGATAGTTCATATAGAATCTTAGTGTCTCCCATGCCAAGAACCCCACAGGGAAGATGAATACCCTCGAAGAGATGAAGATTATTGTGATGATATAAACTTCATGATTTTTAATCTCAACAATGAATAAGTTACTCAAGAACAAATCAATGAAGCCATAAGAATAGGAGAAAGAGAGGGGAGAATCTGGGCCTTAAATAAACTAACATATGATTAGAAGAAGGAATCGAGGAGGATGGAAATTCAAACCTACAGAAGAAAAAATGCTTCAGCCTCTCCGTCACAACTTGATACTCCTCTTCCACTAGCAAAGAAGGTGGCTCCACCACCTCCACTGCCGGTATGTGAGTTTCTTCCTAAGCCAACTCCTGCAGATGACATTTAGTTGAATATAGATGTTGCAAACATGTTTGGAAAATTGAATATGACTATCCCAATGACGGAAACGTGTAAGATCCATTATATAAGAAGGGAAATTTTGGAAATCTTATAGGTGCCAGCCAAGAAGGAGGATCCTCCCATCATGTTAAACACTATGTATCTTGATCGACCAAGGGACAATAACCCTCCTTTCTATCTATCATTATGCATGAATGGCCCGTGCTTCAACAACTGCATGCTTGATTTAGGGGCCTCAACAAATATCATATATTTGAAGGTATTGAAACACCTTGGTTTTAAGACAACCCGACCTTATGGAAATGTTTGTGGTATTGATTCAAGAAGAGTTAAGGTCTTGGGAGTATGTGAAGACATTGAGGTTTTCCTAATTGACTTTCCACATATCAACATTCTCATGGAGATAGTAGTGATCGACGTTCCAGATACTTGGGGGATGCTTTTATCTAGGAGCTGGTCTACTGCTCTTGGGGGTTTCCTTAGCATGGATCTCACCCATGCACACATTCCTATGGGGGATGGAACTTTTCATATACTATACAATTGAGAGAAAGCTGATAGAAGCGTAATGGATTCTAATGCTCCTGATTATGCCAACGAATGTGATTATGATGTACTCCCACAGACCATTGAGTGTGATCCATCTGAGTTACCTTTTCTGCAGGAGGACTCCATAGACACGCTTCTTCCATGGACAGATCAATACAAAGACACACTTGCAAAATACCATGGGAAGGAGCTAGGGTTTATCCAAATTTTAAAAAGGAAGATGAGAAACATGAAGAAATCATCAAATATATAGTCCACACAGATCCTCCATATGATAAGAATACACCTTGCATCGATTTCAATGAAGGAAGTCTTGTGCTCATATGGGACAAAAGAAAGGGCAAACCCATATATGAACAGAAAGATAACAATTCATGGTTTGGCCCTTACATTATCAGAAAGAAGTTTGACAAAGAAAAGTACTCTCTGACAACATTAGATGGGAGAAAGATGCCACTACTAGTAGATGGGTCTCTTCTCCAACCTCACATCTAGGTCACATGACTTCTTTAGGGCCCGTGCCCCAGGTAAGTAGGTAAGTCATTTTTATTCCCTGCATTTGCATCTTGATTTCTCATACTAGTTTAGATGCATTTCATTTTTATTATGCTCTACTTGCACATTGACTTCATGCTTAGTTTAGAATTTATTGAAAAAATGTCAAAACTTTCTTTTCTACTTTAGTGGTTTTTTTATTTTATTATTATCATATGAGAAAAAGGATGAATAGGCCATCTTGCATTTGACATTTTAATGTTTACTTGCAGTCACATGTCTACTAGGACATGTTGTGGTTCTCATGCACTCTACAACGAACACATGTCCCCAAGTAAGAGCTAGATGTTATCCCCATTTTGTGGATAACTAAGGAGATGATGTCTCGAGGCCCTCAGGTTGCAAGGCCCTTGGGTTGCATATATGGAGTGCCGAGAAACTACTTGACCAACAATACCCTTTGTACAGATGGAAAACCCACTCACCACCATAGATGTTCATAGGTTTACAGATGGAATCCACCACACCAGTTGGCTTCCGGAAGGTAGTGGGCCTTGCTCCATGAGGTACAAGTCAATATTATGGTGAGCATCATTTCAATATTTAAGCCATTTGCTTATGTTGTATCTTAGATTTCTCTAGATTTCATGATATGTGCTTGGACATTATGACTTTTTCTCTGCTTCACCTTGGTGGTTGACATTGTGCCCTAGTAAGTGGTTTTCTTTGGGAATGGGTTTACTACTGGGAACTCCCTTGATGAGCCATGGTACCGTTCCTGACCATACTTACCATTTTCCATCAATATCCCCCTCCATTTTCTTATCTCTTGGGATTTTAGGGTGTATTGACCCAAGAAGGGGTTGTCCCTAATTCTATGGGAAGAAGGGGCTAAAGGCCCAGAGGAGTTGGTGTTGGGTAAAAGATAAAATCTTTATATAAACCTTCCAGATGCTTCACCCATGGATCACCCAAGAAAGCAATGAAACACTTATCTTTGAATAAAATGGGACCCAAAATATAATAAATAAATGCTTGAAAGGTAGGTTGCAGGATATGAGGTCTCATCACGAGCTGACCTATCACATCCATGGATATCTAGTGGTATGACAATGTCATCATCTGATCACCAAACTATGGCAATGATTCTCAGTTGCATGGATGAGAAAAAGGGGTTCTCATCACGAGCCAACCTTCGCATTTCCATTAGGTATTTGTGGGTGACATTGCCACAACCTAGGCACCATGCTAGGGCAGTGACCTTCAATCTCAACTTATTCTATTCTAAAAGAAAATATAAAGAAATAAAGATAAAAGGAAAATGATGGGCTTGGAAAAAGTGCATTGTGGACGAAGGTACCACACACCCTCTACAAAGGCACCCATGAATGAGACACTACGACCCTTATTATGTCATGAGCCCTATGCCCATTGAGTCTTGACCCCATTCACCTCATACACTTTACATGGCTTAGATATGGACCTCTTGGAAGCTCTCCTTGACCTAGGGAAAGATCTACCCAATAGGACACCTCATCAACCCTCCCATACTTAAGCTTGACAAGTCACATAGTGTCTTTGAGCTGTTAATTGTTTGATATAGTGATCTTTGATGCACATGTTTAGATGGCTTGTTTATTTATTGGATCCACTTATCATGATGTTATGACTTGAGATCCTTGGAGGACGTGTTCATTTGTCTTTGCATGACCTAGTTGGTGGACAGTTTTGAGAGAACAAGCCTAGCTTGGGCTTCCATGGGGCTACAAGTCCCATAGGTTGAATGCCAGGGGCTCACATTCTAGATGAGAGAGAGATGACTTGGATGACCTTGATGATGATTTGGACAACCTAGCCCACACATTACTTGCCAAACGATTTTCCCAGGAGGGTAAAATGTTCCATTTTTGAGCTTGACATCATGATCTTGGGGCCTAGGGCATGGTGGTGAGGTGCCACTCTTTGACACATGGATGTTTGATGAGGAGAAGGCTCTTCACCATGATATGAGTGCCTAGATGCTTGACACATGGCCTTTGGAGGCCCATCCATACTTCTCCAACACCAACGACTTCCTCAAAGTGGAAAAACGTCCCCTAAAGGGGTGACGTCCTCCTAAATTAGGGTTTAATTTGTGCAAAATATGAAATTTTAAGTGAATTGTTTAATATTATTTTTTTAAGGGGGCAAGATTAGGGTTGTTGACCCCAAATATTGTGTTTTACTCCTTAATTTGTGGACAAACTATGTTAGCTAAATTTTGTATAAATAGAGATCACAAGATCTCATTTTAAGTATAACTCTCCCTCTTGTGAGAGACTTGGTCTAAATTTTTCGACCCCCTTATCTCTTTTAGCTCTTGTGCACTTGTTTTATGGCTATTTTATGAATGGTTGATGGAGGAAGGCCTAACGCTAGCTTTGGATGATGCTTTCTAGCTCTTGTGGTGAATTGTCTTAGCATTTCTCTTGATCTTGGTATGTTTTTTACTCTCTTGCTATCATTTTATTCAAGTCAAGTATTGTTATGCTAGGAGATAGGTGGGAAGTATAAGGGAATACACCCCCACCATAGCCTTAATCATTTTGTTTGCTTCATTTCATTGATTAAGGGTTTGTTAAGAGAAGTATAAGGGCATGCACCCTCTTATCTTAAACCCTAGCTTAGAGAAACTTGTCTTGGGGAGTAAAGGAGATTACACCCCCAAGGAGGTAGATTCTCTAAGCTCCTTGTGACTCCATTAACCCAATAGTAAAGGCACTAGTCATTGATTTGTTGCATTGGAGAAATAAAATATTTCACTGGGAAACGTGATTTTCGATCATTTTTACTTTTTGCAAAGTGGATTGTTTTCCTTGTGCCTTGGGCACCTCACCACCACTAGGGCATCCCCATCTAGGGGCTACTTATTGCTGCTGTTACAAAATTTCATCTTCAGCCATTAGGGCTGCATAAACCCTAACTTGTTTTAATAACTCTCTTATCAACCATTGGTTTTTGCTCAAAGTTTGCACACTTACTCTCCTTGTTCTAGCACACTATTTGGAAAAGTTTGAGGAGATTTAAGTGGATGATTTTCTTGTTGTAAAAAATTGAATTTTACAGCCATAAGTCTGATATAATTTGCTGCAGACAAGTGTTTACAACGACCTTATCTTTTATGCTAAGAGTATTGGTTTTTCATCTTGAGTTTGACTAGTCATTTACTAGTTTTTCTCTTGCATTTTCTACTCAATCTTTAGCATTTATTGAGCAGCTTATAGTACCTTTTTCTTGCTGGTATACACTATTACCTATTTCTGCAAATTAGGGACAAAAAACTTAACTTACTGATCCAAATAACATATACTATTGCAAAGTATCTTTTCTTGTGTCTGGGGCAGGTACAATCATTTGGATAAGTGTTATACCTGTGGGGAAACAATTACTTGACTTGCAAGGCATCTCTTTCCACATTTCACTCCACTTAGAATTGACCTATAGGGGCTTCATTTCCATCCATCTCTATTTCCATCTCAATCCCCCTAGGGTCACCGAGATCACCTCCCTAGAGTGACCTAGTCACCCTTGAAGTGCGAGACCTATATCTAGGTGACATTGGGTGTGGGATTCCCAATTTGTAGCACTTTTTTTGTGGTTGGGTTGGGCTTTTCCCAACCCACAACTTGCACTATAAAAAATCCAATTCTAGATCAAATATCCTTGATAACAACTTCTGGAGCCACTTTGCTTCATGACTTGCCACGCTTGCTGCAATATACTTTGATTCTGATGTACTGAGTGTCACTGATGTCTGCTTCCTGCTCAACCATGAGATCAGGCCTGATCCCAGACTAAAACAACATCCATAAGTACTCTTCTGATCCACTGCACTCCTTGCTCAGTTAGAATTTGTGTATCCGTACAGCTTCACACCTTCACCCAAAAAATATCTCAATCCATGTCCAACCGTACCATGAAGGTTCCTCAACATATGATTTTTTTCCATCCAATGTACCTGTCTAGGTTCAACCATGTGTTGACTCAAGGTATTCACTGCAAAGCATATGTCTGGCTTGGTGTTAACTAGGTACATCAAGGATCCAATCAACTGTCTGTACATCATGGGATCCAACAAATCTGAAGATTTGTCACTTAAGGGCTTCAGATTTATCGTCATAGGTGTGGTCATGGACTTGCAGTCCATCATCCCAAATTTCTTTAGGATCTCAACAATATATTTTCCTTGGCTAAGGAAAATCTCATCTAATCTCTGCCACACTTCCAATCCAAAGAAGTAATGCATCAACCCTAGATCCTTCATCTCAAACTCTAAAGCGAGCTCCCTCTTACACTGATCAATGAGCTTCTCGTCCCCTATTAGAAACATGTCATCTACATATAGAACCAAGATCAATGGGCATCCATCCTCAACCTTATAGTAAAGGTTAAGATCTGCCTCACTCTTGGTAAATCCTAAGCTCATCAAATATCCATCTATCTTGGCATACCACGCCCTGAGTGCTTGCTTCAGCCCATACAAGGCCTTCAGTCTGCACACATGGGACTCCTTTCCATGGATCATGAAGCCTTGTGGTTGTTCTATGTACACTTCTTTGTCTATTACACCATTCAAGAAAGAAGTCTTGACATCCATCTGGTGTAATTTCCATCCCATTGCGGAAGCAATCGTAATGATTGATCTAATGGAAGTGTATTTTTATACAGGAGCAAAGGTTTTGTCATAGTCTTCTCCCTCTTTCTGGGAGAACCCTATAGCCACAAACTTTGCCTTGTACTTCTCTACGCTGCCGTCTGCATTATGCTTGATCTTGTAGATCCATGTGGAAGTCACAACTGACTTCCCTTCTGGTCTCAAACGACCTCCCATACATCATTCTTCATGATGGACTGATACTCCATCATGGTGTCCTTCCATTCTAGCTTCTCAACAACTTCTTCAAAAGTGTAACGTTCTAAAATAATGATGTTGCTCATTAGTGCCACATAGCTAGAAAACTTATGTGGTCTCTTGCTCTCTCTAAAGGAGCCTTTGGGAGCTGCATGTCCTTCAAATTTTTGCAAGGTGTTTCGATACCAAGCTAGCCTCTTCTTGGTAGGCACAACTTCTTCAGGTAGATCTACAGGTCTTTCTGACTCTATCATTCTGAACTTTTGGGAATGTTTCTTCAGATGTAGAGTCTATCATGACTGCATCTTTGGGAGCCTCTTGCTCTATTTGGTCCTCATCTATGTGAGATTCCCTTGATCTTCTAAAGGCTTCATCTTCGTCAAATGTTACATCCAAGATGATCTTGATGTGTCTCTGCCCTAGAATGTAAATTCTATAGGCCTTCGAAGTCTCATTGTATCCAAGGAATGTTCCCTTCTTTCCCGAAGGTTCCAATTTTGTTCTCTTTTCCTTGGGAACATGTAGAAACACTGGACAACCAAAAATCCTCAAGTGATTGACTTCTGGCATATTTTCGATGAACACCTCTTCAGATGTCTTGTTCCCCAATATCTTATGAGGGATTCTGTTTTGCATGTATATAACTGTACTGGATGCTTCTGCTCATAAGTGCATGGTAGGCCCTGGTCATGTATCATCTCTTTTACTGCTTCTATGATGGATCTATTCTTTCTTTCTGCAACCCCATTCTGCTTGGAGTTGTAGGGAGTTGTAAGCTCCCTCTTAATCCCTACTTCTTGGAAAAAGTATTTAAAATCCTTTGAGGTGTTCTCACCTCCATTGTCAGATCTCAAAACTTTAATATTCCTCTTAGAGAGATTCTATACTAAAGCCTTTAACTCTTGAAACTTGTTAAGGACTTCATCTTTTTCTTTCAAGAAGTAGATCCATGTCTTCTTGGAATAGTCGTCCATGAACAACACAAAGTTTCCAAGTGATGGCACTGTCATCTGTCCACATACATCGGAGTGTATGATGTCCAAAATACCTTTGGATATGCTATCACTGCTTGTAAATCTTCCGACATTCTTGCCAAGTGCACAACCTTTGCATACTTCGTCATGGTCTATTTGGATTTCTGGTAGACCTGTAACCATTTTGCTCAAAACTGGTAATGATGTATAGTTCAAAGTGAGAAAGCCTTTGGTTCCATAGTTCACTGGAACTAACACTATTGTGTACAAGGACTTGTTCTTGGTGTCCCTTCAACTTTTACAGTCCTCCCTCTCGGACACCAATCACAATGGCTTTATTTATGCTTGAATTCTTGGGCCATAAAAGGACTTGGCCATCCACAAAAGCTACCCTAAAACCTTTATCTTATAAATATGAAATAGATAGAAGATTCTTCTTTAAACCTTGTACAAATAGTATATATTTAATTGAAAGAGGGTTACCTGAGTCAAGTTGTAAGGAGGCTTCCCCAATGCCTTTGATTGCATGCTTGGAATCGTCTCCAAGCACCACTTGAAGTGGAGTCCTTTTCTATTAATTTTGATAGAGAGTTTTTGAATCCGGTCATATACTTGGAAGCACCGCTATCTATGAGCCAAGTATCACTTCCTTGAGTGATGGTTCCAGTGAGTGCTGAAATGAATACAAATTCTTCATCTTTGGGTTTGTGTTCTTCAACATCAACTGTATGTGCATGTTGCTTCTTCTTCTTTTCCTTCTCATGTTTGTGAGGACATTATGCAACATAATGTCCCATCTTCCTTCAATTGAAGCATTGAACCTTTGATATATCCCTCTTATGACGTGTCTTCTTAGACTTCCTTGGACTGCCTTCTTCTCTTTCCTTTCTCTTCTTCACTTGTGCTGCAAGTGTTTGATTTTCCTCATCATATTCCTTTTGTTTCTTGGACATCAATCTAGATTCCCCTTGAGAGAAATCTACCAATAACTTGTCAAAATTGGATAGCTTCCTTCTTGCAAAAATTCCTTGGAAAAATGGGTCCCAAGAGGGAGGGAAACCATTTAGTGTAGTGGTTACTAGTTCAACATCTTCTACTGGATCTCCAATGGATGCTAACTGGTCTTTGATTTGTGATATCCTTGTAAAGAAGTTGGCTATCGTCTTTGACTTGTTCATAATCACATTTATGAGTTGATGCCATTGGGTAAGATTCTGACTGGTGTTCTTGATTTCATAGAGTCTGTTTAGAGCATAAAACATCTCCTTTTCAGTCTTTAGTTCTGATACATTGGGTATCAGGTGATCCTTGATTGAGTCTGTCAAGATCCTCTTGGCCTTGACCTCTTTCTTCTTGAAGTTTTCCTTTTCTTCTTCATCTTCGAGTTTTGGAAGCATCTTCTTGACGTGATCCAACAATTCATTCTATTCTAGAATGAGTTGTATTCTATGCTTCCAAGATCTGAAGTTATCTGCTCCATCCAATCTATCTTCAACTCTCATATTGGTTGACATTTTCGCCGGTAGAAACCCTAGCACTGAAAAACCTTGATTTTTCAAACTTCACAAAACTGCATGTTGATGTTTTCAGGGGGTGCGCTAGGTTAGGGCGCACTAATCTATGAAGAAATTATTCCCAACGTCCTTTGGATAGTGCTCAACGATCTTGAAAAATTATTGCAGCTGCAAGGTGTCGCTGTAGCGATCTTCCTTCTAGTGGTCAAACTATTATGAAGGTAACCAACTTTGATTCCATGTTGGATTTTCCTTATTTACAGAGCATTAGTGTTACTATTGTTCTTTTAATTTTTTGTCATTAACATATACATATCATGTACTGAGCAGTAGCAACATAAACAAGAGACAAAAAGAACACAAGAGATTTATCGTGGGAAAACCCCAAATGGGGGAAATTCCTAACAACCTTTCTTAGATAGATTCCGTTCGCAAAGAAAGTCCAATCAGATAAGCCCTAGCACAAGTTCTATCTCAACTAGAAATACCACCCAAGTTGCAACAACATCACTATACAAAGGTAGCACACCTCCTTGAGGAGTAGTGCACAAGAGAGAGATACCAAAACACTAAACAAGAAGAAACCGAGTCACTGCAGCAACTGCGTCTCCTTCTCCAAACTTGTGCCTTGCTTTTGTGTAGCTAGGAGAGTGTGAGTGAGTGAACAAATGAGCCAAGAATTCCTCTATTTATAGTCTTCCTGGCCACTAAACTGGGTCAAATTCTTCTCTGGACATGTGTCTTTTCATTATTACGTTATTCTTCTGGGCCGAATTCTCTTCTAGGGTATTTCTATATCTGTTCAATGGATCTCTTGCTTCCAGAATCTTCTTCGCATCTAAGAAAGGTCATTTAGGAGGGAAAGATCCTCTTGCATCTACCAAAACATCTACAATCAAGTGTTGTGTTTTAGCTAGATGATGCCTTGTATGTTCTTGGTTAAACTAGGATTCTACTTTTAGTTTTAGTGATGAAAAATATTAGGGGTGGCTGCGTTTGATGATCAACAAGTCATTATTAGAGATTGTGACCTTGATCTTGGTTTATTTTTCTTTAGAGGTGTGTGAGAGGTTGGCCTATATAGGTTTCTTTCTGATCTGATCAAACATGGAGCTTTAGTGCATGACAACGAATACTTGTGCAAGCTTTGGCATAAGATATTTGGTCACTTGCACTGTGGAGAATTACCTCTCTTGAAGGAAATGGTGCAGGGATTGTCAAACTTCAAGATTGAGAAGACAAGATTGTGCAAGAGATGTGCACTTGGAAAGCATGAAAATATTGCTTTCCCAAGAAGTGAGCATAGATCAAGAGGGATATCGATCTAAGCCATTCAGACATATGTGGACCAATGACTTCAGCTTCATTGACAAGTATCGTTTGCTATGTTTCTTTCATAGATGATTCTACTAGAAAAACTTGGATTTACTTCATGAAGACCAAGGATGAAGTCTTCAGTAAGTTCCAAGAGTTTAAAGCTCTTGTGGAAAATCATACTTTTAAGAAGATTAAGGTGTTGAGGTTTGACAATGGAGGAGAGTACACCTCCAAAGGACTTTGACTCTTTTTGCAAAGTAGGTGTTAGGAGGGAGATGACAATATCTTGCAAACTTTAGTAGAATGTGGTTGTGGAGAGGAAGAATAGGCCCTGATGCCGCCTTATACACACCTCTGGTAACGTGGAAGAAATATTCAATCCACTGGGTGTGTCCTTGGGGGAAATTCTCGAGTCAAGGTGCTGTCACCCGATCCTCGACTTCTCCATCTAGGTCAACTCCTAATGAATCCAAGGGGGGTAGTCCCAAAGAAAATAAATCTAAGGCTTAACTAACTAAGCACAACTATGATCCATGAGTTTATTTAGAATAATAGCAAACTGACAATTAAATCTACTCTAGCAGCATATATGAAACATCAATGAAATTGATTTTGATAAAGATATATAAAGAATGTAAAATACTTGCACAAGAATGATACAACTTGAAAGTAAATATAATTGCTTAATGAAAATGATAAGCAATATATAAAGACCAATGCCAAATGTAAAGATTGTTGCAAGATCTCAAATCCCGCTAAAATGAAGATGTGATGAAGTGATCTTGATACATTTTATTATTAAAATGAGTTGTTAAGTTTGTGGGTTTATTGTGAAGTGGATATTGTGAGTGCAAGTCCACTTATGAGTGCAAAGTATGTGCAAGTGTTTGCAATAAAATAAATCTAATCTAAGTTTTCCCCTTTAGAGGTTATCCCTCAATTGGGTACAAAGAGAAATGACAAAGATGTAACAAGGAGAGAATTGATCTCATTAATGAGTATCCCCCTGACTTCACACACAAGCTCAATGTATTGTGCTAATAAAACAATAACCAATATTGGATTTCCCTATTAAAACTAGATCCACATTGACCAGTCTCTGTTCTGATGGGAACCGCACCTTAGATCAAACAAAAGCTCACAAAGGAGGGGGTAGAGAAATACTAGGAGAAGATGAGGGGATGGTTTATTTTCCAACTTGAAAATTGCAGAAATGAAATTGCAAAAATGAAATCTAAGCTATTTTAAACTAGAAATTGAAATCTAATCTAAATGTTTTGCGGTGCTGTGTGTTTATTTTCTCTTTTTAAGTTAGCAAAAAAAGGCATATGGAAAGCACCATGAAAATGAGACATGACAAAGTTCCCTCCAGGGTAGGGGGAATTGAGATGGGCCCTGGGTAGCTCACTTATTTCTTAAGGCTACAATTTTATTTTAGAAGTGTTTGTGGTAATTTATTGATTTGAGACCAACAAACTTACAAAGTTTATAATAAAACATCTTAAGGAAAGAAGTGAGGTGTCTTGGGTGGTCCCGAAGGCTTTGGTTCCGCAAAAATTCGCCAGCACCTCCTCCAATATGCTCACTAAACCTGAAAAATAAGCAAGTAAAAGAGAAATAAAGATGCCCAAAAACACTATAGACAACTTGCAAAAAGAATGTTAGACTTGGACTAAAAATTGGCTAAATAAAATATATACAAAACTAGTAATTTATAACTAAAAGAGCAAGCTCCCTTAGTGTCTTTTCTTTTATGTTTGGAGCATCAAAGAATTGGCCCTAATATTTCCAAATATAAAGATGAAAGTTCTTGAAACTAAACTATCTTTTAGCCCTTAAGATTATTACTTTTCAACTTGCTAAAAGATGAGATTTAGCATGCTAGATCTACTTGAAAAAGTGAACTTTGGAAGTAAAAGATAGATCTAACTTCTAAATGCATGCAATGAAGATTTGCTTTGGATTTAAATTTGAAATAAGACAAAAAATTAGATCTTGCATGCAAGTAAAAGGGTAACTAGAAAATATTTTGATTTTTGTTGAAAGAGAGAAAGAGAGGCTTGAGAGACTGAAATACTTGGGCTGTGGAGTCTCTTGGTGGCACGCTGAAGGATTATGTTCCCAAAAAGGCTTGAAAGTTGCGGAGGATTGCACTCAAATGCTCCACCTATCCAGGCTTGAGAACTTGAAAGACTTAGCCAAACTTGCCAACAATTTCGTTAAGTATGGAAATTCCCTACACGTGAAATCTAGATAGCATGTAATTAAACTAAATTAGCATGCAAATATTTAACCGCATATGTGAAGAGTAATAAAATCTAATTAACAATCTAGTTAAAGAGATAAACTACTCAAGGGCCAATTAACAAAATAGAAAGAAAATAAACTAGTCTACAATTACCTCAAATGATTAACTATGAACATCAAGCATCCAAACATGTAATACAATACACCATTTGACCTCCAAAGTCTTTATTCTAATAGAAAAACGTTACAATAGCAATACACTAACAAGATTGATCCAAAATTCCATTAGCTAAATGAGGGAGAGGCAACTTTATTATATAGCAAAGAGGGTGATGATCCCAAAGAAAGGGGGCGCACCACTTGGAGGAGGAGGATGACAAATGTAAGATGGAATGGCTGCCACATATCCCCAACTTCCAAGAGATTGACACCTTGGAAAGAGAGAAGGCACGAGAGAAGGCACGAGAGGTTGCCACCTCTCAAGAGGTAGGCGCCTCTCTCCAAGAGTGTGCCACCTCTTGAGAGGGGGGCACACATCTTGCTTGATAAATCCTTCAAATTCATGTGGGCTGCCATATCACTTAAGTTTATGATGCTGGAACATCCTTTCCACCTCAACATGCACCAACAAGCCAACACATCAATGCACATTCAAGAAGGGAGAGAGGTGTCAACCCTCTCATTTTGCCCTTGAATTTTAAAATTCAATGTAATTTAATTGTAATAAATTTCTGTAAGGATGGAGTAAAGCCGAGTTATGGCCTTTGTACAGGCTGTAGATAGAGTTGCCTTTAATAGGATTGAGCTATACATATATTGAGCTTGGAGTTGGATATGAAAATGTAAGTATGCATTCAATGTAATTCCTCAGTAGCTAGGCATTGTAATGGTGATTGGACACCACTAGTGTAGTTTGGAGGGAAAACGCATTGAGCTCCCTCATGTATAAATCAATGCCACATATGCCCAATAGAGGCTGCTGAACATTGCAGAAGTTAGATTGAAAATCATTGTAAGCCAAGGAGAGAAGAGAGCTGAGACTCTATTGTAGTCCGTTAGGGTCCTATAGTATAGTCTTTTGTTCTCCAGTTACCTATTTGAGAATTTTATTTGATCATTTTGAGAATGTCTTCATTATAAGAAGTTCAAGAGTAATGGTCCAGTGGTGTATCTTGTGTTTCAATGAGGTGTACAGGTATATCCAAAGTTGGCAAGTGGTAAGTTGGAATTATGAGGCATACATATGAATCTTTGAAGGTTTAGAGTGTCTCAATCAATGGTTTTCATGATTTTGGTTATATTTTAATTGTGGCATAAAAGTTTAATTTCGGTATTTAAAAGAGAAAATCTTATAGTCGTTAGCTATCGAAATTTAAAACTTTTGGTATCTAAACAACTTATTCAGACATATCGTTAGCTGCCAAAAATCCTGAATCTCGCCAGCGTTTAAAAATGGTCTTGTCACTCCCGTATCTGCAATTGTACACAAACCATCATTTGTGGTTATGATGCCAGAAAGCGATCATGAGTATCATTCATATGGCTTTCAAAATGGATTATGACTTGTTCATCTATTGTTCAAATCAAGCAATCATAACCTAGTTCGTGCTCACCCAATTCACTTGATCCTGAAAAACAGTGATGAGCCATTCCCATGCTTTGAATCTGTCGATGGTTGGTTTCTGATTGTTTTAAAGTTGCTCATAGGTTTTCAAACATTCATCCTTTGACCATACCCTTTTTCCTTGTTGTTCAAACCACCATCTCTGTTTTCATTTGAGTCTATTGTTTGCCTTCACATACCCTAGCTGCCTTATAATCTGCACAGTTTTTCTTAGGTGTCTTCAGAAATTCTTGTAATGAAGATCACAATTGGAGGTGCCCTGCTGAGGAGGGAGCTGCAAGATCTTTCATACCTCGAGGCTCACCCCAAGGAATGTGAACTTTTCAAGGAGGTTGGATGCTATAGTTTCTGCCAAAAGCTCCAGGGTTATCATCAGGGTATTACATAATCTTTTGCCAAGAGTTTTGATGGCTTTAGGGTTCATCCTGGTCCTGTGGTAATGCAGATTAATGAGGCCAGTGTGGAAACAACTACAGAAATTCACGGGGAAGGGGAAAGGTGGTTCAAGACTACCTCCATCAAAGAAGTTGATTTTAGTTTTTTTCTCAAAGAAGAACATCAACATATGAAGTGGCAGAAGGATATCCCTAGGAGTTACTTGGAGGATAAATGACAAACTTTGCTAAAGATGATTTAGGTCTACATCACCTGTGAGGGGAGGTATGGAAGAACCATTCTCTATCACTTCAGACTGCTCCTCCATTTTATAGGTAAGAAACCTCTTAACATTCCATTTTACCTTCTCAAGAGTCTTGTCAATATCGATTCTAAAGTTCAAGCCAAGCCTAAGGAAGCCAACAATAGTCTTTTCCATCATGGGCTAATCAAGTTGATAGTTTTAGAAGAGATTAGTAGGAGGAAAAAAACTTGGGAATTTCTCTTGTTTTGGGGAGAATTTGGGCAAGAGGTTCAACCCAAGAAAGGAGGAACTCCCTCACAAGAATTAACCTCCCCAAAAACCAACAAAAGGAAAAGAAGAGCACTGTCTCCTGTGGAAATTTCCACCAAGGATTCTCCCTCCAAATCAGAGAAAGAAAAGAAAAAGTTAGAGTTTGGGAAGTAGGTAGAGGATCAAGGAAAAACTGTAGCAACAAATATCCTGAACTTGCCATATTATGATTCTGATTCAGAGCCCCAAGCTGTAGAAATGGAAGCTGAGCCAACATCTATGGAAAAGGAAAACCCTAAAGAAGTTGGGGCACCATCAAAGAAGAAGGTCAACAAAAAAACTAAGGTCAAGAAGATGGAGGAGGAAATTGTTGAGTTCAAAGTATTAGAAAGACACTTGAAGAAAGAAAATGAGACTCTTAAGAAATATTCCCTCAAAATTGGATCTGCATTAGATCAATTGGCCATCAAGTATGAAACTGCAAAGCACAAAAACAAGAAGCTGGTTAAACATAATGGTAGGTTAAAGAATATGAACAAGATGTTGAGGTTTAAGATTGTTCACAAAAAGTTGAAGCCCAAAGCTCACCTCAGGCTTGATGCCTTGGCTGAAGTTGCCCTTGGTATGAGAGGAGGTGACCATGATTTATGAGACAGGATTGAGGATCAAACTAAACCATTTTTGACTAAGTTCTGGAGCAGTTATCATTTTTGCCAACTAAGGGTAGTTGCAAAATCCAAAATTCGCTGTTGAAAATCAAGTTTAGGATATCTGCGGCTAAAAACACCCCGTTTTGGTCTCTTAGTTGCCAAAAGCTCTATCATCAACAGAAAATGTAGAGTCCCCTACAGATCAGGACAAACAGATTTTTCATTGATCTCCAAGATCTCCAAGATAATTTTCCGATGCCAATACATCTCCAAGATTCTGCTATCAAGGTGGATATCGAATTATATTTGGTCTTTGAAGAAATTCAAAGTTTAGCTCTTTCCTTGGGATTTTATTTTATTCTCCCTACCTTTTTGGATCCTAATCAACAAGAAGCTTTTTCGATTTTTACCTTTTTCAGTGGTAAAAATCCATATATTGTAATAGACTAAGGATATATGGTATGGTGTTGGAGATGAAATGAGATCTCTATTGTGATTTTGTATTAATTAGCTATTTGCAGAAAATATTTATAATCAGTTATGGAGGAGATCTGATCCCCTAGTTGTAGGATATGGATGTAATTAGAAGTTATAAAAGATGGAATGTAATTTGTCATAGGGGTTAGACGTAGAGGGAAGAATGTATGGTGACATCCCCATCTATTGTAAAGATGTTCAACAGGCTGTAAGTGACTTTTTTGGATGAATACAAAGATATTTTGTTTCCAGATTCTTGTGTCATGATCATGTGGTGAAGTGCTTCTTATTGTAACTTTTTATTCTCCTATTTTATATACTATTTCTTTCTGTATTTTTTATGAGAAGATGATGTGCAAGATTTGTTCTCAACACCCTGTATAAGATTAAAACAATATTTATGTTTTCTTCCAAGTTTAAATGTAGAATTCAGATAAGCTTTGCTCTACATTTGGATCAAACCCTAAACTACTCTTCCTTTCCATCTCACAAACTCAAAGGATCCAAAAACATGATTTTCTTGCCTGGTTACATATGTCTTTGTTATTCATTCGTCTAATCATCTTTAACCTTTGACTCCATTTTGCCCAATGGCCCTCTTTTGTTGTCTCAACCAAAACTCTAAAAACAAACCTTTCATCCTCATAACTAATCTAATATCTCATCCCCAAAAAGTTAAATCATACAGAGAGATCCCTCTTTGAGTCTTGGAGGGATAGATCCTTGACTCGAAGTGATTTTGTGGTTACCTCTGTCAATTTCTCCTTCAGCCTGAGAAATTATGAAGTGCTAACACAGTCCAACCCACACATATTGTAATCAAGCATTCATATATTAATAAAAAACATGAAGTTTTTCCTACATCTCATTCTTTGTGTATTATATGGGTGTTTTCTGAATTTATTTAAATGGGTATTATGTGTATTTATGTGAATGTTGTAGATGTATGAATAGGTTTCAATCTGCAAGAAGAAGATAGACTTCTCTATCTTTGTGAGTTTGCTGAGAGTTCTGGGTTCTTTTAGGCTTGTGAAAGGAGTGTACATTGGAACTCTGTTTGAGTTCAGAGGAGAACGTGTCAGGAGATCACACCAGAATAATTACAAACTTAGAAGGAGCCTCAGAGTTACTGAACACTCTAGAGGGAAGCCTGTGTAGAGAATGCATAGAAGACAGAGTTGTTGAACACTCTGTAAGCTCTGCAAGGAGTGCATTGAGAAAGAGATTGCCAGGAGGGCACCAAGATCCCTTTGGAGAATAAAGGGACAGAGACTGTGGAGGTTGAGCTGGATTAAAAACTCAAGGGAAATAAAATTGTTGAATACTCTATCATCTCAACAAGGAGTTTTTTGAGCGAGTGCAAGGAGTGCATAAGAGAACTTTGTTTAGAGTTATGGGAGAGAAGAGTGTCAGAGAAGACACCCTAGAGTTGTTGAAATCTCTGGTACCCAGTTGAAGGAGGAAGTACTTTAGAGTAGCTGAATACTTTGAAGGAAGGATGAACGAGGAATGCTTTGAGCAGGTGCAAGGAGTGCACAATGCCAACACCTTTCTGAAGTGTTGGGGGAATTGAGGAGAACCAGAGTTGTTGAACACTCTGGGGAAGAGATTTGCAAGTGTGCTTTGAGGAGGTGCATAGAGTGCACCAGGGATCCTGAAAAGTTCAGGACTAAAGAAAATACCTGTGTAAGGTCTGCATCATGCCAACACTTAGACCAATGTTGAGAAGGTCTTGAGGGAGACAATTGCAAGGAGTGCGCTAGAGATAAAGTATTGCATAATTTACAAATCTCGGGAGGTGTGGCACAAGTCGAGACCCCAAGAAGTTGAACTCATAGGAGGATCAAATGTCACAACTTTTGAATCTTCTAAAAATCCTTTGTCGGAGGAATTACTGCTAGGATAAGAAGGAGGAGCAACAACTGTCGTTAGATTAGTTGTGGAGAATAAATCTGGGCCATTGAATCTTACATCCAGACATTAGGAGGAGCATGCAGGGAGGAAGAGAGATCCCAGCCATAGGATCTGAGCACAGGGGAAAAATAGTCGTTGGATCCAGGTAAGTTCACGAGAATTAATCCCCTTAAGTGCACAGGAGAGAGGACTAGCCCATGTCCCGAAGTAGATCTGGACCATCCATCGTCAGGAGGGACAGGTGGCGAAAGATGTGAAACTCTAAAGCCATAACACTCCGAGATATTTTAGACGAGGAGCAAGAAAAACTGCCAAAGGTCAGGGAGGCAAAGCAAATACTGGCTGTTGATCACCAGGAGTATGTGGCATCAGATCATGCAGTTCAGATTTCATCTGAGTCATCCACCATAGTGGACATGTGTCACCATATCTGTCACTTCGGAGGTTTGACAATTTGGAGGAATTGGGGTGAGTGTGAGTTGAGAACTCTTGAAGGATCTGGGAGCTGGAGTGAATCTCGACCATCCATTTGAAAGGGATATGTGGCATCATATTAGTACTTCACTAATCCAACACTCTGGAAGAAAAACATTAAGTTGAATCGAAAACTCTTGAAGGAGTCGGGAGCTGGAGTTGGTCCCTGGCCTTGATCCCAGTGGAGACGTGGTGTAGGTTCCCGTTCTTCAGAGGTTTGGAACTTCAAAGGTCTCATGAGTAGGATTAGTGGAAAGTTTCGAAGCCCTAGAGATGGATTAAGTGTAGGCCGTCGATCTGGAAAGGGAACGTGAACCGTTCGATTGGATTTGAAATTCGACGCTTCGTGAAGTTAGCAATGTTGGAGTGTTGAAACTCCCAAAGCCCGAAGCTCCGAAGCACCTTTTTAGTTGGAACTTGGACATAGCCCACATTCATATTCCATCATTGCCGGGGGAAAAGGGGTTAGAGCCTGATAGTTGAACTTGATGGAACATAGGCTTAAAGAAAGCCCCCGAGAGGTTCACGTCAGCATAGGCCTACATTAGGTGAAGTAAGAAAGTTTTGAATTCTTCAGGTATTATGAAATTTTCCCACTGATTGACACAAGATCTCTTAGAAGGACTTTTTGAAGGGTTGAGGATCCCCATTCTCTATTTCAATCTCCAGGAAGAAAACAAAGGCCCGTGGAAAAGGTTTTAGGGCTCAACAGGAGTTTGAGATTCAATTCGACTCCATCCTTTTGAATGATCCTAGACCGGGAGGTCGAGCAGACCCTGGGAGAGGCAGGGGTTTGCGTCAAGTGGTATCAGAGCCATGAATTGTGTTCTGTGTGAAAGAGGGTTTTAGTCTGATACCGTCAAGTGGTATCAGAGCACATAATTTGGGTTATGTAGACAAAATGTGAAGGAGATAGTCTGATACCATCAAGTGGTATTAGAGCGTGTTTTGCTTGCAGATAGCAGGCAAAGGGAGAAGGCATAGTGTTGATGCTATGTAGAGGATTTTTTTCAAGTGTGAAATAGTCAGTAAACACCCAGTTGGGCTACAAGAGAAAGATAGAGGTGCTCTCAGTTGCAGAGTAATCAATAGACTTGCCAAGGGGGTAGGAAGAGGAGGAAAATGGCTACTGAAGGCCAGAGGCGAGGTCGTAGAGAAGACCGCCGACAGTTGCACAAAGCACAGATGGATAAAGAGTGCGAGGAGATGAGGGGAGAGCTTGATAGGCTGATGATAAAGATGTAGCAAGAAGCTCAAGGAGGCTGGAAATATTAGTGGCCCTTAAAGAAGAAAGCAAGGTGGCTTGTCCAGAAGTTGTTTGCCAGGAGGCAAAGGCAAGTATTGAGGAGGTGGCTGAGGCAAGTCAAGAACCTCAATGACACAGAGGAGGAGCATATTTTCATTTGCAGGCCAGAAGTTGGATAAAGCCTTAGTGACGAGGAGGAGAGATCAATCAAGGATCTCATAAACTTCCAGGAGGGAAGAAGTGAACTTTCAAGTTTCCAGGTGGGCAATGGAAAGAGATCAGTTGAAGATATCATAGACTGTCAGGATGGAAGTGCTGAATGTTCAGATTTCCAGGTGGGCAATGAAGTGAGATCAATTGATGATCTCATGGACTGCCAGGAGAGAAGAGGTAAAATCCCAAATTGCCAGGTGTGCAAGGGAGAAAAAATGAGACTGTTTGAGAGTCTCAAGAACTCAGTAGGGAGTTCATATCATCAAGGAGTGCTGACAGAGGATGATCATAGGAGCGTTCTTATCATTGGGGGAATCAAACTATTCCTACCAATTAGTCCAGCAGAGGCTAGTGCAAAAATTTCAGGTGCAACAGAAGAAAGATAGCTAGCTGTGACTATCATAGAGAAGGAGAAGGAGCAGATGCTGATGTCTTCCCAAGTAGAGGACGAAGAGGATCATTCAAATAAATTGCTCAAAATTTTCATCCAAGAAGCTGAACAAAAGATAATTGCAGAACTAAAACATGTAGCGGAAGGGGAAATAGACAACATGGACTTTGCTGATCTGTATGAAGAATTGGAATCCCTAGAGAGAAGGGTGATAGTGTAGAGTAAGCACATCCAACAGATTAAGTTGGAAACAGATGAAGAATGCCAGCCTGAGGAGCAACTGGAGGAAGTTGGAGTTGTACCGACAGGAGAACTGACAAAAATTGAACTGTCAGAGGAGACAACTGGGAAACAACTTAGTAATGAGGCTATAGAGTTGGAATCTGCAGTGAAGTGGAAAGCTAGTTCTATAGGCAATGAAAGAAACATGGGAGATCAAGATGATTTTCCCTTTGATGTGTGTAGGGAAGTGCAACAACAAAGCAGGCTGCAAAAGGAGATCCAACCTATAGACCATGTAGATGAGATGATAGAGGAGATAAGAAAGATGATGTTGGAGTCAGCACAACAAGCAATCAACAACAAGAGAAGATGGAATAGAGGAGGACCTGCAGAAGCAGGGCAACAACAACAACAACAAAGGAGAGGAGCAGGTGGACAACTCCAAAGAGAAGTTTGGGATCTAGGAGGATTTTAACATCATAGCAGAGGAGCTCATGATTTTCCTAGCAGTAGAGTATGCTGCAGGAGCATCCTTTCCACCTTAGCATGCGCCAGCAAGATAACACATCAACGAGCATTCAAGAAGGGAGAGAGGCGCCAACCCTCTCATTTTTCCCTTGAATT
The DNA here is from genome assembly GCA_009831015.1 of Picea engelmannii. Classification (NCBI taxonomy): domain Eukaryota; kingdom Viridiplantae; phylum Streptophyta; class Pinopsida; order Pinales; family Pinaceae; genus Picea; species Picea engelmannii. The sequence goes on along the minus strand of ML783340.1, from coordinate 43,853 downwards.
TTAAAATTCAATGTAATTTAATTGTAATAATTTTCTGTAAGGATGGAGTAAATCCGAGTTATGGACTTTGTACAAGCTATAGATAGAGTTTCCTTTAATAGGCTTGAGCTATACATATCTTGAGCTTGGCCTCAGATCTGAAAATGTAAGTACACATTCAATGTAATTTTCCTCAATAGCTAGGCACTGTAATGGTGATTGGACACCACTAGTGTAGTTTGGAGGGGAAGATCGTTGAGCTCCCTCATGTATAAATCAATGTAACATATACCCAGTAGAGGCTGCTGAACATTGCATAAGTTAGATTGAAAATCATTGTAAGCCAAGGAGAGAAGAGATCTAAGACTTTGTTGCAATCCAACCTGCACATATTGTAATCAAGCATTCAAATATTAATACAAAACAAGCATTTTTTCTTACATCTGGTTCTCTGTGTGTTATATGGGTGTTTTCTGAATGTATTTAAATGGTTATTATTTGTGTTTATGAAAATGTTGTAGATGTGTGAATCAGTTTCAATCTATAGGAAGAAGATAGAATTCTCTATCTTTGCAAGTTTGCTGAGACTTCTGGGTTATTTTAGGCTTGTGCAAGGAGTGCACAACAGAGCATTGAAATTCTATGAGGCCAGTGCAAGGAGTGCGCATTGTAATTCTGTTTGATTTCAGCAGAGAATGTGCCAGGAGAGCACTCCAGAATAATTACAAATTTAGAAGGAGCCTTAGAGTTGCTGAACACTCTATAGGGAAGTCTGTGCAGAGAATGCGTAGGAGACAAAGTTTTTGAACACTCTGTAAGCTTTGCAAGGAGTGCATTGAGTAGGAGGTTTACAGGAGGGCATCGAGATCCATTTGGAGAATAAAGGGACAGAGACCGTGGAGGTTGATCCAGATTAAAATCTCAAGGGAAATATAGTTGTTGAATACTTTGTTATCTCAGTAAGGAGTGTTTTGAGCAAGATCAAGGAGTGCACAAGAGAACTCTGTTTAGAGTTCTGGGAGAGAAGAGTGTCAGAGAAGACACCCCAAAGTTGTTGAACACTCTGGTACCTAGTTGAAGGAGGAAGTACTTCAGAGTTTCTGAATACTTTGAAGGAAGGCTGAGCGATGAATTCTTTGAGCAGGTGCAAGGAGTGCACAGTTCCAACACCTTATGAAGTATTGGAGGAATTGAGGAGAACCAGATTTGTTGAACACTCTGGGTAAGAGATCTGCAAGTGTTCTTTAAGCAGGTGTATAAAGTGCATCAGGGAGCCTGAAGAGTTCAGGACTCAATAAAATACCTATGCAAGGTGTGCATCAGGCCAACACTTAGACTAGTGTTGAGAAGGTCTCAAGGGAGACAAGCACAAGGAGTGCGCATCATGAGGCTAGTGGATCACAAGGGGGAACTAGGCATCATGCATAGACTGATCATCATTTACATACTGAGGGACATAGCTTATTTTGGGGAACACCTTCTAGGGGGCCAACCAGAAACAAAGCTACACCTATACCCTACATGCCCACTTTCCTTGAAGCGCAACAACATGATAATTACTTTCCATAGGTAGAATATAACTTTGAGGAGTATGCAACATTGAGCACATGATTTAGGACACATGTCACATTGGATCAGTATTGTGGTATGAAGTATAGGGGAAGGCCTAGGAGCTATTGCAAGGGGAAAAAATGAGTTAGAGTGTAGAGTAGGGAATATGGAGATCCCTACCTTTGATGGGTCATCCAAGACCTCTGCACAGGCTTGGGTTCAGAAGTTGGATTCCTATTTGTAGCTCAACCCCATGAGAGAACAAGATGCTATTAAGTTTGGCACTATCTACTTGGAAGGAAACGCCCATGATTGGTGGTACTGTGGCATGAATACCTTGGGACATAATCACATTACATCTTACTCAAAATTCACATAGAGGCTTATTGACAGGTTTAACTAGGGAGATCCAAAGCTACATTTTTGTGAACTCACTCAACTAAGGTAGACATGGTCAATAGAAAACTTTATAGAGGAGTTCCATAGGGTACCCGTAATGGTACCAAATGTGTCACAAGCTAGGTTATTGATGATTTTCTTTGAGGGGTTGATGGAACCCCTACGAGGTTGGGTTAAGGTTTTCAAGCCCAACAACCTACATGAGGCTATATGGAAGACCAAGGATTTGATGGGATCAACAACAAAGACTGCCACCACTATCCCAAGGAGTGAAGGATCAAAGATGGATGGATAAAGGTAAGGGAAGGATGGATGAATCCACTAGGAGAGAGTTAAGGAGAAAACAACTTTGTTTTACATGCAAAGAACCATGGGAGCCATGGCATATATGTATGGGAAAAGGCAAGGTTCACTATATTGAGGAGGAAGATGAGGTTGGACATATTCAAAATATAAAGGCCAATCAACCAATAGAAGAAAATGTGCAGAATGAAGGAGGATATGAAAAAGATCTTGGTTAAGCAGGGGATAAGAAGATCACTATTGCATCCATTAGCGGGGTCCCTTTTATTGCACAATTTGTACTTGCCCAAAATTCCAAGGCAAGTGGATAGAAAATTGGTGTAACTGGGAATAACCTATCACTGTCACCTTAATAGGAGATCCCTTTCTATTTAGGAGTATGTCAAGACTACCCTAGGGGAGACATCCTCGGTTACCTGGGGCTTTGAGAAGGCTCAGGAAAGTAATCACAAGGAAACCCTTCCCCTCTCACAGATCACTCAAATCAAAGGTTCTTTATGTCTTATAGAGATGAAGCAAAAAAAAATGTTGTGTACCTGCCCAGAACAAGACAACAAGGCAAAAGGGGGCACTTTCCAAGTACCAAAATGATTGTTAGTGCTTCATAAGACAATGAATCTTCAAAAAGTAAGCTAGCTTATATGAATTTGCAGTGATACAATAGTTTATAACAACAATTCATATTTTATAACAACCACAAGAATTATGCCTTAAAAGTGCTTGAAAATAACAAGAAGAAATAACATTAACCTAGCTGAATGATAAAAGCTTGTTACAAGCAAGTTTGGCAATGTCTACTAGAAAAATAGGTCACTTTTGTAGAGAATTTGCTGCAGTTAGATGGCTGTAGAAATATTTTTCAGCAATAGCAAATTCTAATGGTAAAAAGTGCAAGGAAAAACCATACAAAGTTAACACTCACCTAGTAGATTGACTAGCAATTATCACAATTGAGTTTTGAATGAGTTAAGTGCAAGTTATGTAGGCAAATGTATCAAATCAATGTATGTTTGTATGGTTGTGGCAATCTTTTTCAATAGAAGGAAGTTAGCTAAGGAGTTAGTCTAGTCTAGGGTTAGCAAATGTTAGTAAAAGCTTCAAGGATAAAAGTATGAGTGTTTGTTTGATCAATCAACACTTGCAAGTGGTAGACTAGTGCCTTTCTAGGGTAATGGAGTCAGTAATGGCAGCGGAAAATCTTAGAGGAAAAATAGCAATGATAATGTTATGTCAAAGGGATGGAGAGGATAAGAAAGGTGTTGGTATCCCAAGGCCTCAAAAATCCAACTCTTAGAGATAATTGCTAGAAAGTAACAAGGGTTAGGCCCTAGTGATTTCTCTTTTCCTTGAACAAATTGTAATAAAATATGAAAATGGGCATGGAAGTAGGGTTACTAGAGTGCTAAAATGGTAGGGCTCTAGTATCTTCTTCAAGATACATTCCTTTCAAGAAATTTTAACAAGTGGAAGATTATAGAGAAAAATATAGTAACATATGTCTTTCTCCTAGGGTTTCAAGCAAGCAATTTCATAATCTTTAGACACGAAACAAGTAAATTAAACATAATCATTCATTCACAATAAATAAATGCAGATTTTCCACTTACTTCACCAAGAATAATCAAGCATAAACCCTAGTTGAAGATCCTCCACATGAAAATTTGCCAAAATACACAAAGAAATGCCTCCAAGAAGTGCACAACACTAGATTTTAGCCAATAACCCTCAAAGAGGGCTGAATTTCAGATCACCACTTGTGTGATGAGTGAATGATAAAAAAATATGAGAGTTTTATTTCTTATTTATACAATATCAATGACCTTTAATTATTTTTTAGGTCATAAAAGGCAAACATGGCCAAATTACATCAAAAATCCAGTTTTTACATAAATTCAATAATTAAAGCCCTAATTTCACTTTTAGGGATGATGTCATGCCCTTCTAGGGTGACGTTAGACCCACAACATGGAATTCTAGGCCTCAAATGCAAAATGCTTGGACTCCTGAGGCCTCAAATGCTGCCACACGTGCCAACTAGCACCAAACCGTCCTCATAAATGCCAAACCCTAACTAGATGACATCAATGGTCAACATGATGACGTCAGTGGCCTTCAAGGGACAATTTCATGGTGGAAGGGAAAGCTCCCCCTAGGTCTAGGCCTGCTAGGGTGTCTCAGGGAAAACGTCCTTATTTCTTCCTGATGCCATCCTCTGGTGTCTCTCTGCCCCTGGTTGGGGTCACAACATCCATCTGCTGGGCTTTCAGCCCCATGGAGCTTCGAGATAATCATCTCCCCATATGTACCTATCCATCGAGCATGGTCTTGTAGCAACAACAAGTATTACCTCCATGATATCATAAGTCAGAGGGATCATAGCAATGCCAATCACATCCAATAATCAAATTACCCAAACATGTGCATCAAAACCCCCTTTACTCAGACAAATGCTCAAAGATGTTATGCATTTTAACAAGTCAGGTTTGAAGAGGGTCTTAGGATGTACTATTGGGATAATCCTCCTCAAGTTTGGGGTGTTTCCTAGGTGAAGAACAATATAGGTCATGTAAGTGTGTAAAATGGTGCAGGGGGAATGTTTGGGCAAAGGGTGCAGTGATAACGGGGAAATGTAGATCTTTCCTGTGGGTGCCTTTGTAGAGGGCGAGCTGCACCTTGTCATGGATGCCATTGTTTCCTATCCCATTCAATGCATTTTATTCTTTGTCTTATTGCTTTTTGTTTTCAAGAGAATAGTTGGGGGACACTGTCATGGCGTGGTGACTAGTGGTGACAACGTTACCCACAAGCACTTCACGAAAATGAGAAGGATGGCTCATGATGAGACCCCTTTTCCCTTGGTTATTCCACCAAGAGCCACTACCATGGCTTGGTGACCAGATAGATGGTAGTTTCATACCGCTACATGCCCATGGACCTAATAGGTTGGCTCATGATGAGACCTCCCATCCACCAACTAGACCTTGAGTTTTATTTTATCTTATGGGTCCCATTTTCTTACTGAGAAGCCTTTTATTGCTTTCTCGGGAATCCATGGGCAAAGCATTTCAAAGGTTTTCTTTTGGCTCTTAACTCTTGCCAGCTACTTTTACCCTCTAGACCTTTAGCCCCTTCTTCCCACAAGGCAAGGTACAACCCTTACTAGTGTGGCAAACCCAATGCCTGAACCAAGGTAGGGGAAGATGAGAGGGATAATGATGAAAACCTGGTAAGTATGGAAGGAATGGACAATGACATTTCATAGACCCACCTAGTGGCAACTCATCCTAAAGGGAACCAACTTACTAGGGCATTCTGTCACCCCCCAGGTATGCGCAAGTTAAAGAGCATAATTTCCAAGCAAACGTTATGAAATAAAGGAGAGTTTAGTGAAACATATTCAAATGCTTCAAAAATCAGAGTGACACATACCATGATGCCTGAACTCATTACCTCATGGAGCAAGATCCACTGCTACTTTAGGACCAGGCTGGTGGGATGGATGCTGCTGCTGCTGATAGATAGGATGCATTGAAGAAAATATGGGCCCTCTTGGGCAAAGCTCAAGTTGTCTGGATCTTGGTACTCCATGTCTTAGGACCTATGGGCCTCGAGACATAATATCCTTAGTTATCCCTAGGATAGGGGATAACAATCCCTAAGTACAATACTTTCAGAATGAGATAATTTCTCCAAGGGAAAAGGGTTTTTGTGCTCATAGATGGGGGAGCTTCACATAACTTCATTGATTCAACACTGGTGAAATTAAGGAACATACATACAATATATTTTGAGGGGTTTCGTGTAAGGTAGCAAGAGGTAATACTATGCTATGTGATAGATATATTCTAGGGTTGAACTTGACTTTGGGGAGGTATGACTTGGCACAAGACTTCTATGTGATGGACTTATCAGACACCAATGTTATATTGGGAGTCCAATGGCTTAGCACATTTGGGCCTATCACCACCAACTACAAGACCATGGAAATGTCATTCAATGGGGAAAATGGAAAAAGGGTGACTTTAAAAGGGATGTCGGGAAATGCACCAAGGGTGGTTACAACCAAACACATGGAGGACATTTTAAGGAGGGAGGACATAGTTTATGCAACAAAGTGCTTAGTATCAGTTCAGGTAGACAATGAAGGGAATCCAAAATACTCCCATGACTTACAAGGACCAACATCCTCAGTGGTATTGATGAAGTAGAAATATGGTACTATGAACATGTGAATTGATTAAAGGGCCTTGAACAAGAAAACTATAAAAAACAGGTACCCCATCCCTCAGATAGATGGGCTATTGGATGATTTGCATGATACTATCTACTTCACCAAGATTGAATTGCACTCAGGTTATCATCAGATAAAAATGAGGGAACAAGATGTTCCCAAGACAACCTTCAGGTGCCATTATGGTCATTATGTGTTCCTTGTTATGCCTTTTGATTTGATCAATGTGCCAACCACTTTCTAGTCATGCATGAATCATGTATTCAACAAACAATTGAGGAAATTTTAACTAGTCTTCTTTGATGACTTGCTGATCTATAATAGAACATGGGAAGACCACCATAGGCATGTGGATGAAATCTTAAGCATCATGGAGGAACAATCCCTATATGCTAAATAATCAAAATGTGAGTATGGGATGACTAGAATCCTTTATTTGGGACATATCATTGGAGAAAAAGGGGTACAGGTGCACCAAGAAAAAATATAAGCCATATTTGATTGGCCAACACCCAAAACACTTACACTTAAGGTATTCCTTGGAATATGCGGTTATTACAGGAGGTTTGTCAAGGGGTTCTCTCAGATTTGTGCAAAATTGACATATTTGACCAAAAAGGGTGCATTCAAGTGGAGCCATGAGGCGCAATTGATGTTTGACAGGATGAAGAAGGTAATGAGCACTTGTCCAGTTCTCCCTTTACCATATTTTTCTAAACCATTCATTTTGGAGTATGATGCATCAGGGGAGGGAATTGGAGCAATTCTTATGCAAAATAAGCATCCCATTGCCTATGAGAACCAAAAGTTGAGAGGGCCTGAGCTATTGTACACCATATATGACAAGGAAATGTTGGATATAATGCATGCTCTAGCTAAGTTCATGCAAATTTTGGTAGGGGCAAAGTTTGTAGTCAGGACTGATCATGACGGTCTCAAGTACTTCTTAGAGCAAAAATACCTCAATGAGAGACAACAAAAATGGGTGAGAAAGATCCAGGCCTATGACTTTGACATATAATTTGTTTAAGGGAAGAACAATGTAGTTGTTGATGCTTTGTCTAGAAGACCATTAGTTTATGCCATGACAAACATATCAATTGATTGTAAGGCACACTTTTTGGTGGAGTATTCCCAAAATAGGTTTGCATGTGAGTTGATGGAAGGATAGGTGCAAAATGACAACTACATGATCATATATGACATCATATACTATAAGAGGAGAATCTTCTTGGTTCCCGAATCCTTGTTCAAGGTGAAGGTGTTGTGGGCATTTCATGACTCACCCTCAGCAGGGCATCAAGGGTTCATCAAGACATACAGATAGGTAAGAGAAAGGTTTACATGGAAGGGTATGAAGGAAGATGTCATGTGGCACGTCAAAGAGTGTATCACTTGCCAGCTAAGTCGCCAGACACATGGACACGGGACACAAAGGACACAAAAATACGAGTATCTGACACGGGCACGACGATCCCTTAAAACATGACACAAATGACACATTTATATACATACATACATACATACATATATACATCTATATATATACATATATATATATATATATATATATATATATATATGTATGTATGATTTTATTTAAAACTACACATACAAAAATGAAATATAGACATAAAGATTCATATTTTATTAGAAACTAAAAGATTTACACTAGAACTGTAGATGGAAGAATCTCATAGCTCATGAGTCGTGATTGTCAGTAGTCCTCCATGTCATAATCATCAAGATTGGCATCACTATATATATTTAAAAAAATTATATATATGATTTTTTTTTTAAACTACACATAAAAAAATGAAATATAGACATAAAGATTCATATTTTGTTAGAAACTAAAACATTTACACTAGAACTATAGATGGAAGAATCTCATAGCTCATGAGTCGTGATTGTCAGTAGTCCTCCATGTCATAATCATCAAGATTGGCATCACTACCACTGCTCTCTCCTCCATTCTCCTCCTCCTCCCCTATATCCAATGCAATCCATCCATCTGTTGATGTAGACACTGGAGGATGACCCCTTAAGAGGATCACCATCATCAAAAGTGACTAGCTCTAGCACTAGTTCATTAATATCCAAGTTGGCTAATGCCAACTCAACATTGTTTTTCAAACCCATATCATCAGGAAACACATCCCACATCTTTGTCTTTCCCTTCAACCACTCTTCTCTCTGCCTATATATAAGACAGAGGTTGGGGTGCACATACACCACTAAGTCACCTAACACAATGACAAAGAGAAGAGTTCAACATAAGAGTTTATACTTGAGTGAAGGGTACATTTTTACTGGGGTCATGACAAAAGAGTTCAACAATCAATGCCACCAACATCGAGGTACATAAAGGGCTTATTTCTATTGATTAAATGTCAGTTCCATACCCTCATACATGATAGAATCTAGTGGAAACATTTCAATCTTGCCAATCTTGAAATCCTAAAAACTGTTAAGTCTGTTGAATTTTGAATGGGACCTAAAATTCTACTTTCTCCATATGAAGTCCAATGAGGTTGGAACCACTCTCAAACATCCTGAAACAATTAATGGTAATGTTAAAAATTTAAGTAAAAGGATGAAAATGAAATGGAGGGGGTGGGGACCTCTTTAAATAGCATTAGTAAGGCAAAATAACCCTCAGCTGCACACCAAAACACCTCACAACTCCAAATTGCATGAGAAAACATGAGCCAATTACGTCTATGTGGAGGACACACTGAGGGTAAGTGTTAGACACATGTTTGAAATGTGTCATGTGAACAAGACACGTTTTGTACATGTGTCAGACCTGTGTCTGACACGTAGGATACGTGACACCGAGGGGGGTTTGAACGTATCCTGTTACTTAGATTTCTAGGAAAACAAGGATGAGCACACCCACCCAACATGTTTATTTCAACCACTTACTATTCCAGAGAACAAGTGGAAAAGTGTCTCTATGGATTTCATTATAGGGTTGCCCAAGATATAGGGTAATGATTGCATATTTGTGGTGGTGGATCGTTTAATTGAGTTTTCTCATTTTTTTTTTTCCATTTCCATTGATTATATCGCATCACAGGTGGCAGATTTGTTCTTTAGGGAGGTCTTCTGTTTGCATGGGTTACCAAAAACTATTGTGAGTGACAAAGATGGTAGATTTATGAGCACCTTTTGGTATGAATTGTTCAAGCTAGTTGGCATAGAGTTAACTCCCAGCACTAGCTATCACCCCCAAACATATGGCTAAACATAGATAGTCAACAAGTGGTGGGAGGGGTATCTCAAGAACTATGTGTGAGGACAACATAAAGCATGGGTTAAGTGTCTACACTTGGGTGAGTATTGCTACAACAACACCTACCACATGTCCATTGGTATGTCTCCTTTCCGAGCTCTATATAGTTATGACCCCGTCACTTTTGTGGAGATTGCATTAGGAGAAAGTATATCACCCATGGTAAAGATATGGATTCAAGTGAGCTAGGACATACTTATAGAGCTCAAGGATCACTTGAAAAGGGCACAAAATCAACATAAATTACATGCAAATAAACACAGGGTGGAGCGTAGTTTTGAGGTAGGGGACCTAGTTTATTTGAGGATCCAAACATATAGGAAAGCAACCATAAAGAAGAATGGCACAAAGAATCTCAAACCTTGTTTTTATGGGCCGTACAAGGTGAAGAGAAAGGTGGGAACAATTGCATACAAGCTTGAGTTACCACAAGAAAGAAAAATACATAATGTTTTCTATGTGTCATGCCTAAAAAGGGCAATATGAAAACATATTTTGGTTAATAAAGAGTTGCCTCCAATAGACGAGGAAGGATAATTGATTTTGATACCTGAGGATATTTTGGAGGTGAGGGAGAGGAGATTGAAAAACAAAAACATCAAAGAATACTTGGTCAAATGGAAGAAGTTGTCCATAGAGGATGCTACTTGGGAAGGTGAACAATTTCTACATAAGGTAGGATAAAAATTACTTGTGGGCAAGCAATTTCTAGTGGGAGAGACTGTAATGTCCCCCTCCTCTTGATATGGGCTTGGAGAGACTCAGTAGTCTAGACGTCCCCTCTAGACTATAGTCTCATGAGAAAAAAGGGGACTAAGAGGCACCAAAGTAATCACTATGGGGGTAAATATTATATTATTAAAGTGACTTTGGAAAAAAGGGAAATTTAAGTTAAGTGGATAATATGAGGAAAAGTGAAGAAAATAAATTTAGAATCCAAACAAATAATTTAAGTGAAAATTAGACACTGGAGTATAAAAGAAAAAGGAGGGCGCCTCACTCCACACTCTGGTCATTTTTACACTTTACACCTTGAGATTTTCATCTTAGATGTTTTGAGGGTTTTGGGAGAACAAACCCTAGAGACCAACAAGGAGGTGAACGATCCCTCTATTCCTGGTCCAAGCTTGAGGAGGTGAAAGATTCCTCCCTCACCATTCTATTCATCCACAAGTTAATTTCTACAGCGGAAAAATGAGATAGGGCACAGATTGGAAGGTTTTCTGTAGGAGGGGCACACTATTTGGAGGAGATCAGTTCGATTTGAGGAGGGAGATCTGAAGCAAAACTCTTCTTTGGTGGGTTTTCTATGTCCAGAGCACCATTCCTCATCTTTTATTGGAGGATTTCTCCTGCTTATTATTTTATTATGGACATGGAGTGAATATCTGAAGAGGGGCGCACAGTTCATTGAGGATATATTGAGTGGGAGGGATAGATATGAAGTTTTGACTGAGGGATCTCTTCATATGCACTACACATTCCCTGATCTACTATTTGGCAACATTTTGCAAGGGTTTAACAACCGTTTTGAAGGAAGTTGAAATTCTTATCTTGCTTCAGCCAGTTGGGGTGCATCATAACTAGATTTGAAGGTGCCAAGTCGTCAAGGGAAATAAATTGATCTTGTATTGACTTTCTGGTTGTTGTTGAAGGTCTAGGAGGTCTCACTTCTCTATATTATTGTATCCTGGTGGAATATTCAACCCAAACTTCTTTATCTTGCTATATCATTCCATATATGCATATGTTATGTATGGAGGTCATCTTATTATCTAAATAAAGGTCAGATATGAAGTTGTTACTCATTCTCTTGTATCTTGCTATTTCATATGTTGTTATGTTATATTCATCATTCATATGTTGTAAAAACCAATAAAACACTTCCAGCGCAATTTTGAAAGCAACCCGCAAAACAAACAAGCAAAATCATACAAACAGATAAGAAAAAAAACACCTAAGTTCTTAGCGAATCTGCTTGGGAACATTGTAGCTTGGTATCCCCACAGTCTAAGAACCAAACAACCTCACGAATGGTGCTCTCTGGAATGTGGGAGACAAGAAGAAATTCGTCCTCAAACTTCTGATCCAACTATTCCTCTGCGGACATGGCTGGAGCAACCATCTCAGTTTACTTTCCTTTCACGCCCTTCTTCTTATTCAAACAATGGCTGGCATAATGAATGAATTCATTGCATGCATAAAATATCACTTTACTAAAGTATTTCATTTCTTTTCTCTTCTTTATTTGACTAGCAAGAGGATTCTCCTCACTACTCTTGTGCTGAAGACTTCATCTCGAAGTTCTTTCTGAATGAATTCATCCCACATACTATTCCAATCTGGGAGCTTCTCACATGACACAACTCCTTTGATGAATGGATTCCATTGCTCTGATAATCCCTTAAGTTTCATCTTCACCAACTCTATGTTTTCTATGTCATCTCCTATAGCTGCAATCTCATTACAAACTTGCAGAATCCTGGTGAGATATGATGTCACATCTTTTTGAACCATTCATCCTAATATCTCCAAGATTTTCTCTCAGCACCATCTTCCGGTTTTTGTTCTTGTTCTAAAATAACATTTTTAGAGCCTCCCATATGTGCCATGCTGCGGTCTTTCTAGTTAGGTGAGGTATCAAATGATCCTTCACCCCATCAACCTGGCCTTTTCATTTGACTTGTTATACTTGGTCAGTTCTGCTACATCAGTTGACTTAGTGATCAGGGTGTCATCTAATTCCCATAAATCATTCACGAACAAAACTAACTTGATTCTTTCCTTCTACAAGCTGTAGTTGGATATCCCATCCAACCGATCTTCAATTCTTAATTCAAGCACCATCTTCACTATTGGAATTTTACCCGGAAGTCCAAGATACTCAGCTGTCAAATCTGCTACAACTCCTTTTCAACGTTGTTCCCTGTGTAAATTTGAGATCCAACTACTCTTTTCAAAGCCTCAACTTTGATACCATGTTATATTTTGAACACACCTCAAGTCTAGTCTAAGTTCTTAACAATACACATAGAAATCACACATTCTGAAATGTGAACATAAACATATCTAACATGTCTAACAACTTAGCACAACGGAAAATAAAACACCAGTAATTAGATCATACACACTACATAGGAATTTAATGCCCAAATCACTTGTTCTTCGTTCAATACAATCTCAGAACAATGGGCTCCCGTACCAAGGAAAATGGCCCATTTTTCTTACACATAAAATGCCCAAAAACAAAGGAAAACATATATTGAAAATATCCTTACAATATTTTTGAAACCCTTCTCGATTTTCATTCTCAACAAAGAATAGACTTGGCGGTGGCCTCTACATAGGCCCTAACCTTTTTTTGTCCCTGCGACTGAGTTATCAGGGCTATGACCCTCCTTTTCTCCTCTTAACTGTCCTTTTAGATGACTGTCCCAACCATATAAACTTTCCCAAGACTAATGTGTCTAGGATGACTGTGACAACCCCAGAGTGTGCCCTTTTTGCCTGTAGTATGAGGCTCCTAAACCCTACAACTTCCCTTTCCCTTGTAGGCCGAGCCTCCTAAACTCTGTGGCTACCATTTTTCTTGTAGGCTGAGCTTCTAAAACCCTATGGTTTCCCATAACACCTACCCAAAACACCTCTGACTAGGCCTCTTTGGTTTTTGGCTACCTCAAGCTTGAGGGAGGCTGCCCAAACTCCCTCTGAACTGTAAAACTGATGCCTACTCAACCCTTTCCATTGCTGGCTCAGGTCACACAACGTATCTCAAGAAACGAACATCACATTCACTCTTATCTATCAAATTTACAGTTGATATCCCTTTATATGACATAAAAGGGTATGGAAGAAGCCCCTAAACTACTTAGAAGCCCTTCACTCAATCTCAAAATTAAATTAGGTTTGTTTAATCATCTCACAAACCCACAAGGCCCATCAACAAGCCCACGAAGCCCATCAACAAGCCCACAAAACCCCACACATCACACAATGGATTTTTACAAGGAAAAATCACAATGTGAGTGTCAAGAATTGCTCCCACATGCCCGACACCCAGGCTAATGTGGGAATACCTCTCGATGCTACAAAAATATCAACAATTACAATGGAGAGATATCTCATCTTTATAGAGTGAGTCTCTTGTCTCATACAATAAAGAATTATTATCCTTCTAACTAATTCCATGACAAGTCAAACAAATATTATAATATTGGAGTAGTTAGATCTTTCATCAATCCATGGTGGACCATGTCACATCACATGGACAAAAATCTTCAACAATATTTCACTCATCTGAAAATAGTAGTGAAATAATAATATAATTCTTATGATAGGGGGGCGTACCACTAAAAATAGCCACCAAACCAAGTCAAATGACAAGTGTCCAGATGGAATATGCCCTCCAAGAATGCATGCATGCAAGATATAATAAAACAAGTCTCCACATAGAAGGATGTGCTCCAAGGTCAACCTAGGAGAACTCACTAAGTGTAACCTCCAAGATGCATGAGAGAATAAATAATATGGCAATATTCCTAGGAGAATGCTGCACAACAACCTCCTAGGAGAATGCTTCACAACAACCTCCTACAAAAATAGCAAGAGGTCCATAAGATGCATGCAACCCCTCCACATGTGAATCCAAAGGCCAACAATCCCATGGATGAATGTGCAATATGCCAAGTAGATGGAGTGCTCCACAAGAAAGGATGTGGTCAACTCCTAAAATAGCAAGTGGAAAAGTCTCATGTGCCCCCTCCAAGACAATCCAAAAATAACAATAAGAAACATTTCACATGTGTGCCCTCCAAGAATGAGCTCCGTAAATAGGAAGAAGATCAATAAAAAGAGCATGCAAAGCCACATGTGTGTCCCTATTCATGTCCCACACGCTTCCCAATAACAACATAAAAAATAATAATATATATGCCAAGTCAAAGAGGTGAGGGTGCTCTCCAATAAAGGTCAGATGATGACAAGTGTAGCTGAAATATTTATGCAATAAATATGAGAGGGAACCTAAGAGAGGTGCTCCCTATAAAATTGTGCCTTGTAACTACCTCAACCACCCACAAATAATGAAATACTCTCCATTGAAGTGCACCCTAGGAGAATGTGCCAAGGTGGTTAGAACTCATCATTAAAATACTTCTCTATATGACATGTCATAAAGATGTCCAACCAACCCAAGAGAGTGTGCCCTAGAGAAGTGTGCCAGCCTTTCCATGAAAAAAAATAATACATGCCTTGGTAACTATGCACAAGAAGGGTCAAATCCCCCTAGCGTGATTGTATTCCGAGGGTTTCATTCAGTAAGGTGGCCAAGGTTCGAAACTCACAGTAGTTGGGAGGAGACACCCAAAAAAATCCACCCATGTTAAGGGTTGGTGTGCATAGGCTGGGTGAAATCCTTGAGTAATTTTGACAGCTTATATGTCCCTCGGGTTGTGGTTTCTTAGATCACAAGCTAGTCCTGCAGGTAATGGACATGCTAGCAAACAAAAAAAAAAAGCTATGCACTGGAAGGAAGATGCACGACTAGAAATATTCAACCAACTTCGACGAACCCCTTTTAGTTTCGAAAAGAAGTCAATGAAGTAGGGAATCCTAGCTATTAACCTTGACATGTGTGCATGAAGGTTAGTTCTGGATAAATTAGATTAATTTAACCATTGAACAGTTAAATCAACCTTGACATGTGTGCACAAAGGTTAATACTAAAATAAACCATAGCCCTGCCCAAAATGGTCACCATATGATTAAATCACCATGAACATGTTTGCCAATTAAGGGTGTGTCAACCATCCATTTCGACTAGGGGTCAACATCATGTACCATGAAGCTATGTACCTTGTGGTGCAACATATTTGAAGACTTATGGCTCAACATGGCAGTTTTGCCCCCATCACATCTTTTTTTGTACACAAAATGTCCGCTCCCCTACATGGAATAATAATGTAATATGTTAGTATGAGTCAATTTTTATTTAGTTACCTCACACTTTATCATTAGGGAAGTCCTTTCATCGAGTGTTTTTTTCCCTTAGGTAATTAATCTTGCTTACCAACGATTTTAATTATCCTTGAGTTTTTCACTCAAATAATCCTCCAAAGTGGTGAAAGGTGTTCTAATGATCGATCCAAATGGGTGAATAAAGTTTATAAGTGTTGTAAATGACCATGATAAACATATCATAGAGTCTTGCGGAATTCCGTTAAGTTTTGATAAGATTTTTTAATAATTAAAATTTTCTATTAATTGGAAATATTAATTATTTTTGATGTAAAATGTAAAAATTTGGTCCTTGTGGATTTTGTGTAGGGGCGTGAGTATTCAAATAAAATGTCTTATGACCCCCTACACCTTTGGACCAAGTTTCAACTCAATTGGACAAGTTTTTCTAGGTCATTGTCCATGAGGAGTCCAAGTCAGTCAAAAGTCAACAAATAATTGGCTAAGGAAAAAAAACAAAAAATTGTAAAAGTGACTAAAGTCAAGAAAAGAAGCGGGGAAATGTTTTCTAATGTATTTCCTAAGTTGGAAAAGTAAAAATCCACTTAGAATAACCCTCCATGACAAGTCAAAAGGGGTTTTCCCCCTTTCACATCTCACCCCTCAAACCCTAACTCACTACCAAAACCCTAAAAGTGTCTCTTCCTTGACTTGTTCTCTCTCTCTCTTGGATGTGTGACACTTGTAACTCATCCAATAGGGGTCTCTCCTCTCTCCCTCATATAAAAGAAATCGCTCACTCCTCATTTGGACATCAATTTTCTCTTGACAACTCTATTATGCCAAAATCTCTCCCCACTCTCTCTCTCCCTCCCTCTCCCAATTTCTTCTTTGTAATCTTGATGCAAGTATTTGCAGCCACATTTTGTGGATAATAAAAGTGAAGCTTTGGAGGATCTCTTGGTGAAATGGTATGGTTTTTTTGCTAAGGTAATATTGTTGCAATCTATTTGGTATTTCCTTGCTTGCATTGTTTTCTTGGAGACCCAAGCAAAGTATTTTGCTTGGGGTAGATTTATGTGGGTTGTGTTTATTTGGTTTGAAAAGTATTTTGCAAGCCATTTGGATATTATCACTGTCTTGTTTGATTTTCGTAGCAATGATTTACATATCTGTAGGTTACCAAAGGCTTGGAGGAGTGGATTTCAGATCTGTAAATTCATTTCTCCAACCAACAAAAACTTCTTTTATTTTCTGTTTTCATTTTCAGCCATCTATATTTCAATTTTAATCATTTTTCTAATCTGATATTGCAATCTAATATCCTTTTTCATGTTCATTTTTTTTTATAAAATAATTTCTTTTTATACTAACAAAAAACCAAATTATTTCAAGTCTTCTAGGCATTTTTCAACAAGAAAAGCTTGTTGTTCTTTTTGTAGGTTTTCATTAGTTTAAGGAGGATTCTTACCAGTTTTTGGTCCCAAAATATTCAATAAAGAATCCAAGAGTTTTGGTGCCAAAACCCACTTCCCCTTTCATATTCTAAAACATTGTAAGTAGCCCAAGAGAGTCTCTTGGGATTACATTCTCTCTACTTTAATTTCCAAATCTGTAAATTTTAATTTAGTTGTAGCATATCGCCCACACCTTGCATAGTGCTTGGCTTTGCCATCCATGCAATATCGTGAAGGATAACTTAAAAGTTAAATTTATGTTTTTTGCCTAAGATTTTTGCCCCACTTCCCCCACAAAGAGAAGGTTGAGTGGCTAGGTTAGTTTGTTTTATTTCATTTAATTTTATTTTCTTTCACCCACCTTGGCACAAAATCGGTAGGCTTGTCCTCCACATTGTGTCATAATTGTGAGGTTTCCATTTAATTTCAAGTTGTTTCATTTAATTAATTGTGCCCACACCATACATTGTGCTTGGCTTTGGCAACCTTGCAATATCGTAAAGGCTAGTTTAGTTTTGTTTTTTCAAAAGTAATCAAATTTGTGCCCCACCCTCTGCCCCGTATTCCCTCCCCATGCCACTTTGTGGATCTTGGGTAACTAAGAAAGGGAAAAGGACCCCATGGATAGATTAATTAGGTACCCAACCTATTATTGTTTTAAACCATCAAAATAGGGTGACTTGGGAGGCTAGAAGGGGTTGAAGCCAGGGACGGTTTCATGACACTACGTGTCCTCCTTGTTGAGCGCCCAAGCATTATGGATTTTCCTTGTGGAGCTAGGGATGAACCTTGTTTGTTCTTCTTATTGTGCACCTAACACTTCCTTTCAGTTGAAGGGATAAAGACTGTTAAGAACCAAACATCAATATAGCATATAAAAACCTCAGGAAAAGTACTCAACGCCTTGAAAAAGAGATAATTTCAGATAATAAGCCTCTTCGAGGGGACAACCTCCTTTTACCCCACTTAAATGTTCAAGTACAAGATGA
>ML783339.1:293754-321080 GCA_009831015.1 Picea engelmannii | reverse complement strand
ACAAACAAGACATAAAAATCACAACAATCATATAATTTATAAATCTCTACAATTAGATAAACCCGTATGCAAAGACTTATACAAAATAATTCAATTGATGAAGAAGAGAAATCTGTCATTCATAAACTGAATCAAGTAATTGTTGTGTTTTTTAGCGTTGAAAGAAATCAGACATGGATGAAACATCAATTAATTCATATCATTCTGCAAAAGACAATGATAGCTAAAGTAGTCACTAATCAAATGCAAATTGATAAACATAAAAATGAAACAAAAAGATTGATATTATGAAAGCAAAAGTTGTAGCAGAACATCAACTTCTGTCTCATTTTGTATTAGAAATCCATAGCCTCTTTCTCCCACTAGAGAGGATGATCCTTATTACAAAAATAATAAGTATTTATAAGTTTTTCCACAGGGTAAAACCTCCCTGTGGAAGTTATCAAACTGTTTACATAAAATCTAGGAGATATCCCAGGTTTAACTAAACTAGGAATCTAAAGTAAAACTAAAATACACAAATATTCCCTTAGACTATCCATCATGTCCCATTCTATTCGAATTTACCTGAAAAGGGCCAAAAATGAGCAAGTTAGAAGGATTCTTTATTAATAAAATAACAAAAATCTAATTCTATAGACTAGCTACAGAATCCTCTGATTCTGTAGCTGGTCTAAAATAAGACACAGAATCAGTAATAAAATCAATTGAAAATCTTTTAAAGAATTAAATTGAATTAACATCCAATAACTATTTGAAAATGAATGATTGAAATTGAAATGGTTATACCATTTGAAATCAAACAGGATCAGAATCAATCAATTGATTATAGAGATATGCGTGCTCTGTTTCTTTTGTTATCATAAAGTCAGGTTAACATAATCATGATCAAACAACAAGGAAATCATTTCATATCCAATGCAATCAATACAATTAAAACAAATTTTATGCAATTGTTATGCCGTCTCATCAAAAGGTAACACAATCGAATCTAAACATAATCATGTTCAAATTGTTATAACTGTATTGATATAACAAAAATTTCATGCCATGAGCGAACTGAAACAACACTGGCACGCAACTGTCTATAAATGAAATCGTAATGAAATCGCTCAGCTGGTAACAGGGTTCATAAGAATTATCTGATCATTTGTTTTTAGCAAACTGGGCAGACAAGATATATTTTCTTTGATTAAAAATTATTTGTTTCAAACGCATTATAACCGGATTTGATAAAGATAACAATTATTGATCAATTCGTTTGCAAACTAAAAAAAAACAGAGCAACTTTCACGAAGTGAATCTAACTCATGAAAGTGATCGAACCAACTAAAAATAGACAACAGTCCATTTAAGCGAATCAAACAACGAGGGGTTTAACATAATCATCGTGAATCGAAACTATCCCATGATTCGGGCATGAATATTATTTGCACAGGCTTAAGTGAGAACATTGTTTGCGTAAAAACAGAGTCGTTCTTCTCAAATTGGAAATGGTTAGAATTGTATTCTAGCGTTGAAAATCATATGACAGACAATGTAACAACCAAATTCATAAAATCATTCAACGATCACATCATACAAATCAAATCAAAACGTGATCGTATTCCAAATCTAGCACGAAATTTTCTTGCCCTGAGTAGATATGAAACAAATCCAATTAAAAACAAACCACGAATTTCGCCAACTTAATCAACTCAAATCCAATCGAAAACCAATCAAATACAATACAAATCGACCAGTGACTAAATTAGAAATGATCAAATCATGTATCAAAACGAAACTCCACTTATTTTTAGCAAAGAGAAACAATGTACATAATGAACACCGAATGACAGAGGCATTTGAATGAGAAGCAGAGCTATTTGAACACTGAATTCAAATCATTATATTAACCTTGATCATTCACAAAACTAAAACGATACCAAAATTCATACCTGTATGGTTGGATCACAACAATCTAGAGTTGATAACGACTATGGCCGATTCAACGTTCTTGAAAACGATGGAGCCGGTTGTCTTCTGCTTCTTATCAGCTGCTTGGAGTTGGTCTCTTTGGCTGGTCAATGCTGTAATTTGATCTTCCAGCGATTGAATTTTGGATTGAAGTAGAGGAACGTCAATGTAGTATCGTTCCAACCATAACTCACATTGGTCATAGGAATACTGTGTGGGGCTTGAAAGAGCAGGCGAGGGTTTGGACATATTGTTGAGGGTTTCGCTAGGCAATTTGATACCAGGGTAGCTAGGGTTATTCCTTAGGCAGGGAGGAAGATTTGTCACGAAATCATGAGGTGGCTCAAGGCATAAACCCTGCGAGTAAGGATACTCATCGGCTAAAAAATGTTCTATGTCAGAGTTCGAATCCTCACTTAGGATGATAGGCTTTGACTTAGCGGAGGGTTTAGGTTTGTTTCTAGCCATCCTTGAAATAAGCCTAGCGTTCTTTTTACCCTTGGCATTAGCAGTAGGGTTTGCCTTGGGATTTTTGCACATAGGTTTCTTTATAGCCTCGGCATTCTCAGTTCCAACGTCTGGTAAGTCAACTTTAGGGTCAACCGAGGGTTTAGGAGGAGGAAGTAGGACATGGAAGGGCATAGGCGGCTCGGCCTTGGTTTCACTCACCATAGGTTTGTCATCCTGTATAGGGTTTGCGTCATCGAAACCATTTCGAGTGACGAAAGCTCTCCAAATATCACCATGTAAACTCAAGTGATAAAAAACAATAAGTTTAATAAGCCCATGATGGAACAGGCTACTATCAAACTTCTCCCTTTTAAACCTTTTTGACATCTTATATAAGCTATGCTAAAAGTAGAAAGGCATGTTTAAAGGATACCCTATAAAATTCATTAGTAACCATAGGTGGTAGAGAAAAACGAGTCTGTATCGACCTTCACAGGTCACGAACTACTTGACTAGCATCAATAGGTCATGCCATCATGGTTTGAGCATAGATATGGGCATACCTCTGTCACAAGAGGTGACTTTGCGCGAGAGAAATAGAAGCGGCCATGGAACCTCTTTTACTTTCGAATTTTTGAACCAACGCTGGCCTGTGGAAAGTAACCCTGTAGCAGAACTGATAAATCCCTCATCAATTTCCAACTTTATGTTGCCCACCTTGGCTCTACAACCATCGTAAGTTAAAGAGAATTTCTATGCCACAAATAGGTTAAAACCCTCAAATCTCTGCACGAAGGTGAGCCAACCGTTAGCTTCCAAGTCTTTCTGGGCATTGTCAAACATTAACAAGGCTTGGTTGCCATTTGGCTCGATTTGCACGAATGGTGCCATGGAGCCGAGCACACGGTAAGTATAGGGTTTGGGTCATAGCACACAGAGGAGTAAAATGCATGCAGGGTGAGGTGAGATAACGGAGGTAAACGGTGAATAAGGGATAGGCATAAATGCCATCATGCGAAGGTGGTGGAGTTTATCTCTACCATGCATAAGAGTTATTACGAAAGTACAACCACCATTTTTCATAGTTGTTCAACCCACTATTCTATAGTTCAACAATCATATCACTTGGCTGACCAATGAAAACAATGGTGAGTGTATAAACCAACATGCAAAATCAACATTATGCCATAGTTTTAGACCATCAATATTCAAATTAAAACCAATGCCAAATGTTTAACTATGCGCCAATGGGTATTCATATAATCAACAAGCCAATAGTTATGAGAACACAAACATAGGTATTATATTAAAAAGATATATATGAAAGATTTAACCATAACACCCATGTATCTTATGAAACCAAAAGGTCAAGTAGATCAAATAAGAATCAAATCCCAATTCCAATGTATTACAAACTCAATGAAACCAAGTCACACAATCAAACGAAGCATGAGTACCGATCAAAGGATCTTGCCAACTGTATAATGATAAATAAAAAGGTAAGCGCAATAGGCATATCGACAAGAAGGATCATGACAGTTAAGATAACGATTCCAATGCGACTTTAAAGGACAAAGTTTTCATGCTTACAGTCGTGAAAACAAAACAAAGATAAGTGTGAAAAAGGCGCAAAGAATAAAAGTGTCGTTCATTTGAAAATTGTGATGAAAAATCGATGTTTGCAAAACATTGGTGTGGGAAGCTTATAAGACAATGGAAGAATGTGATTTGGCTGCCAACAGGTTGGAATATTATATGACCTTGGTATTCTGAAGCAGGATATAATGATCCAGCTTTTGGACTACGAGGAAAAATGCTAGGGATATTTTATCATCATGATTGTACTTTAGGGGTGGCCCTGAAAGTTTTTTACTGATGTAGTAAATGACATATTCTTTCCTATCATGCCCTAATCAGACAAGGACTCCTGCTACCGATATGATTGAGGATAACGAGTAGAGGATGTAAGTGCGATCATATTCTAGGGGACTAATCAAAGGGGTATTGGATACGATAGATTTTAAATCATCAAAAGTTGTTTGAGCTTGTTCATCCCATCGAAATGGGATATCATCACACAGTAGGAAGAGAAAACCATGTGTGCGAGTGGCGTATTTTGGGACAAAGAGACATTAAAATTTGGCTCTACCTTGTAGGATTTGCAGTTGGCATAAATTCCTAGCTGGTGGAATCTCTATGATATCTTGGACCTTGAGGGGGTCCACCGTGATGCCATGTTGGGAGACAATGAACCTGGGGAGGTGTACGATAGTGACGCAAAAGACACACTTGAGGGGGTTCAAGAAGATATTATAATGACAACATCGCTGGAAAATGATGTGTAAATCATCTAAATGTTGAGTTCTCTTTTTGGATAGAGTAGTGAGGTTGTACAAATAAGTAAGGATGATGTGATCAAGGTCATGGAAAAAATAAGTCATGGCCTGTTGGAACATAACACCTGTGTTCTTGATTCCAAAAGGAATCACACGATAAGAAAAGGTACCCCAAGGGGTAGTAAAAGAAGTTTTATGCTGATTTGTTGGATGGATCTAGAATTTATTGTACCCTAAGAACCCATCCATAAAGGAAATTGCCTCATGGCCAGCACAATCATTGATAATTTGGTCGATGAAAGGGGTTGGGAAGTTGTCCTTGGGAAAGTGTGATTGATATTGTGAAAGTCGATGTAGATGCGAATAGTTCCCTATTTCTTGTTAACAAGGACGGGGTTGGAGACCCATAAAGTATATGCAATGGGGTAAATGAACCCAACAACACGCCACTTGTCAATTTTAGCTTTGATAGCTGTAGCTTTGGATGGGTTAATAGGGCATTACTTTTGACGAGTTGGGGTGACATCTGGCCAAGTGTCTATATGATGTTAGACCATAGATGGATAGAGGCTAGGAATCTTTGTATATGACCAGGAAAAAATGTCCCGATATTCCTGAAAGAGATCTTTATAAGCAATGAGTTCTTCAGGGGAGCATGCATCGCCAATGGTGATTTATTCTATGATTCCATGTTTAATGGAAATGTCAATTTGATGGTGGGGGAGATGTTGGCCATGTTTCCTTCTTCAAAATCATTAGGCTAGGGATAGAGTTGTTGAACCAGTCTATATTCCCCGAAGGAATAAAATCCTTGGCTTAAATTCTGTACATGGAGGCTTGGGTAGGGGGATGAAAGGCATCCTATGAAATAAAGAGTGCTCAATGATGGAGCACATTCCATGGAAAATCAAGAGTAGTGAGTTCCTCCAGGATATCTTCATCACAATGAAAAATGTGAGAATACAGGGGATCCTGGGAGGTGATAGGGGGAACTATCAAAGTGTGGTTGTCTTCCAGTGGTGAAGATGCAGAGGGGATATTGTGTACAGGGTGATAGGGATCATTGGACATAAAGTAAATTTCGCGATACTATGGAGGGTACCTCATTCCTGCGGGGACTGATGACGAACTATATCGAATGTCAGTGATGTGATTCTAAGTAGGGGGTGGTTGAGAAGGATTTGGACAAGATGTTTGGCATATTGAGACTAACGTTTAGTGAAACTGAGGTAGAGCTGGGAAATGATGAGTGTAGTGGCCATATTTTGAACAAATGGAACAAGCGAATTTGGTTCGCAACCCTTTATTGCTTGCAGTGGAGGAATCTGTAGTAGAAGTGGACGTACTTGATGGATTAATGATCAATGTGGTTTCTCTAGGGAGTTGGATCAGATTGCGTAACTCAGGAAGAGTAGGACATAAATTAGTGGGGTGCCCTTTTCTTTCGCATAGGGATCAAGGAGGTTGAACTCGGGGAGGAAGTGGAGTTGTGGGATATTTCTTCTTCCGTCTTCCCCCAAAATTGGTAGTGGTGCAAATAGTTGGGGGTGATGGTGGTGTAGGAGAATCTTGTACCGAGATCTTCATCGGTATTCCCTCTTTCTGAGGAGGGAGAGATGGTTGAGGAACCATCGTGGGTGGATGAAGATACCATATAGGGATGGAAAACACCATGTTAGGAAGAGTAAGGGTTCCAACAACCTGGAATGCTTAGACTCCAAGTGGGGGGTAGAAGAAGGGAATTTGGGTAAGGTTTGAGGGACTGTCTCCCAAACTNGGGGGGGGGGGGGGGGGGGGAATCAAGGATAAGTGGTACAGTGGGGTTTTCATGGAATTCAGAAGGTAATAGTTCTCCAACTGGTGTAACTTCAATATGGGGAGGTGCCTTGTTGGGAGGAGCATTGGCTCCGATATTGGTTCCATTAAAAGATACTACACACACTTGTGGTGAAGGGTGGAGTAGTGGCGCTCCATGATATGCCCAAAGTAAGGATGGGTCCTTGAAAATTATGAGACCCTTATCGATGAATGAATAAGAATCCAATCTAGTGCAGAAAAGAGGAAGAATATTATCAATGTTGGCGAAATGATTAGGCTTGTAATGTGTAATTTGGTTGATGGTGACAATTTTCCCGTTGTGGGGGACCATCATCGTTCGAAACATAGAAGAGGTCATTGCCTTCATAGCATACATGTAGCTACGCTCGAACAATATATTGTAATCAAGTGGGGTGTCAATAACTTCAATGTCGATGAGGATGGTTTTTCACCCAAGTTCTACATGGAAATTTTAGAAGAGCCCTTTGGGGGGTGATGGTCGACCATCAGAAGATCGCATTGTGATGGAAGATGGTACTATATCAGGGGAGATGAGTTTCTCCTAGACTACTTTGTACATGATGCATGTGGATGCACCTTCATCGATGATACACTGATGAACTGCGATGTTCTAGATCTTAACTCATATCTGAAAAGATGTCAGGGTGGGGAGGCGTGGTTCTCCTGGTTCTCCACTATCTAGATCAAAGGTGATGAGTCTAGTATCATCTAGGTCGACTTCCTCCAAGGTGGAAAGAAAGTATTTACGCTAAGTTGGATAGGTTTGGAGGACCTACAATATAGACATGTCTCTATAAGGCTAAGCTAAGTCGTTGACCAGACTATAGTTATGGGCTTCCCTTGCATGAGGGTTATGTACGTTCCATCATAAGGACATACGAGGTATATGAGGGTTTGGTTCATTGTTAGGGTGTGGAATCATCAATGGTGGTCTAGTTGGGGCTGGATTCATTTTTGAGTTGATTGGTGTAGAGTCAGGGGGGACACCGTACTAGCAACCACATGTTTGCAGAAGAATTTTTTCTTCATTGGTAAGGAGGATGTTACGATCAATCGGATTTTCGGGTGGAATGGGATAAGGGTTTTGATATTGCCCCATTTGGGGTGGAGTAGGGTGTACCTCTTGTTGGGTATTCATCACACCTTAGTGTGTAATAGGTTTTTGCAAAACGGACGGAGGTGGCTATTACAAGTATTGGTGTGGGGCCTGCTGAGGGGAAGGTGGCGTTGGAGGACATTGTGCGTTCATGGATTATTTCATCCATTTGAAGTCATCAATTTGGGGGAAATGGTGAGTATAATTTTCATACTCACCACAAAGAGAACAAGGGAATTTTTTCCTGAGATTGTTGTTGGTATTCCCTGGTCGTTTGTTGTTGTTGTCCCCTTGGTAGTTCTGATTGTCATGATTCTGGTTTCCCCCAATGGGATGGTTTTCTTGGGAGTTATTTCCTCCTGGTCCCATATTATTATTGTTTCATTTTTTTCCTTTCTTCTTGTAATTATTCAGTTGATGGGATGGATTTTATGTATTCAACTGTTCAAAATCTTGAAGTTGTTGAATGGTAGAGGGATGAACAAAATTAACGTTGACATGAGGAGAAACCGACTATGGTGGACCACAAAATGGAAAATATGGATTGTTGTGGAGAGTCAATCCATATGGCGTATAGGAAGTTGAAGTACCTCCACAACTGTTATGGTCACATGTAGGGGTTGAGGGTGGACCCACACTTGACTGAGGGGATAAATGCATTTGGGGTACCATTGGGGGTCCCCCCAATGGTTGAAGGGGAACAACGGGATATGAATTTTGGTAAGTGGGGGGAGGGTAATAAGATGGACCACCATAGGGTTGTGGATACTGAGGTGCACCATAAATAGGTGATGATTGGTTGTAAGGGTTATGGTGTGTCATGGAACCAATGAATGCATCTGCAGCATGGGACATCCCAGGTTTTTCCTGGCCAAATGGTATGGGTCTGGGTGCATCAGGTAATACTATGTATAAGTAACTTGATTGAGCATAGATGAGGTAAAACTGTTGGGCCTTGCTGATGGATTCCTCTTCTGACTGAGGAAAAGTGGATGTGACATCCTTGGCGATAACAAAGACGAGTGATTTGAGAAACCAATCAAGACATTGTTCTTTGGTGGTTTCTGCTTTACACAAACTACAATACCAATGTCATTCATGGATGTGATTGGATATATGGATAGTAGTAGTTTGTTTGAACTCTGAGAGAATTTCTAAGACGGTATCATGATGAATTGGTAGTTGAAAAATGGACAAAAAGGCATTGGCCAATGATTCAAAGGTCATATGGGACCCTGATTCTTTTTCCACATACCATTTGACTGAGGAACCCATGAGTTCGTTGAAACAAACTTAAGTGGATGGAATCATCCATGATGATTTTTGAAGAGAATCATAAGTGGAAGGTCATAAAATGGTTGGCGGGATCATCCCCTGGTTTTTCTTCAAACTTTGGAATATGTGAAGGTAGTTTGGTAGGCATATTGGGCTAAGTGGGATCATGCAAAATGGGATCATTTGTGAGTTTGGTTAAATCAATAATGTTAAGGGATGCCAAGTATTTCATAGGGATATTTGGTGAAGGATTATTTCCAACCATCATGTGAGCAGGTAGTGGACCTATCCCTTGATAGATATTTCGTGGGGTTGTACTTCTCCCTTGAGAGGAAGTTTGACCCTTTCCTCTTTGTGAAGGAGAACTAGTGGATGGATGGCCTTGGGAATTGGAACCAAGCAAAGTGGAACCAAGTAAGGATTATCCAAAAATAGTAACACTCATGGGGGTGTGATATGGTTGAACCAGTGAGTTGGAAAGACTAGGGACTCCTCCTAGAATAGGAAGAATATTCTGCAAGTGTCTAGAACGATGGGGATTCTATGGGTCCCCTATGGTTTCCACCTAGCAAAGTGAATGTGTGTAAATGGTGACAAGAGAGCAATAAATGAACAATATCTTTGTATAATTTCAACCTTCACAAGATAGTGTAACTCATAGTTTCATGTAATCAAATGATCATCATACATAAATCAATTGTAAATAAGCAAACATGGGGATAGGTGGATTTTGTCTGCATGGGGGATCAAAATAAAAACAAATGATCATTTTCTAAAAGACGTATTGCCCTTCCTCTAAAATAACAATGGGCCTTTCAAAACTACTCAACGGTGGGGTTTGAAGCCATTAGAAGAGGAACTAGTGAAGGTTGAAATAATTAGTTATAATGAGGGGTAGAGGGTGCATATCCTGAAAAAGATGGCGACATTTCCCAATAGCCACACAAAATCTGATCAAGGTGTGATTGTCTCCCACAATCTCCACCTAGGTAGATGTCCTAAATTATGATCACTACGTACCTCGGTCAAAGTGAGACATTTATATTTTTGGCCTCATAAATGGGTCACGGGCTGGATGCCCTTCCAAGAGTTGGGTGACTCAAGGAGGGATACATAGAACAACCATACCTCAGCCTTCGACCCTTCACGGGTATCTCCCTACCTTATGGTGTAGGAACACTTGGCTTGAAGCATTTGAAAGTTCCCTATTTTTCAAATTCTATTGTTTGAAAATGTGAGAACTAGATAATGGGGGGTTATTTGGATGCCTACCCCCGAGATCCTACCTAGACTAAACAAATTCTTTTGGCACCTATTATGGAGGAAAACATAGTGGGCTTGTAGAAAATTTTTAGAAGTGGTGGGATGAGAGATTGGGGGTGTGATCCAATCTTTTTTGAATTAAATGGGTGTGGATAATTTCCAAAGAAGTAGTGGGATGTTTCAGAATTCCTTTGGAGAAAACCTACTTCAACCTCCATGATTCAAAATGGAAATTATGTGTGTGAGGAGTGACTTTGTGTGTGACTTTGCAACATGTGGACTTCCTGTGGTCCTTACAAATCTTCTTTACCTAGCTTACTAAGTGTCATTGGTACAACCTTGTGGAATATTTAAACCCCTAAAGAACTAGCAATGTGGACATATGGGTCATTTACAAATCCTTTAAACTCCCTAAATGTTGTTTACTCTAAGAAAGCTTTGAAACTATCCTAGATTTCAAGCATGTGGGCATGTATGAACCTGTTACTTTGATCTTTAAACTTCCCTATATTGTGATGTAAAGTAAGAAAACAATTTTAATAAATTATCCTAAGTTTTCAAGATGGGCATGTATGGGCCCTTACAAAAACTTTAATATGATTTCAAAAAACTAAGAGGAACCCTAGGGGTCTTTTTCCTCTCCTAAAGATTTTTGTTAAGGGAGATGAAATGTCCCTTTAACCAACTTTATGATTCTCAAGATCACACTAGGGTGTGAGAGAAGAGCATACTTGAGGGTCAAAGTTAACTTCTAGTCCCAATGTAAGTGATTTATGTATGAAAGAAACATTCTCAACTTAACAATTTACAATCCAAACAAGCCATCTGTTAACGCTCTGTAAATTTCCAAAGGTTGTCAGAGTAGAAGAAATTTACAAGAGGCAACTTTATCCAACCACTTCAAAATTGGAATCTAGCCCTACCAGCTTCAGAGAGGGATCTCTCTGTATGATTTAGCTATGTTTTAACTTTGATATATTAGGCTAATTAAATAAAATAAGATTGAATGGTTTGTTGTTGTTTTTGTTAAGTTGGATGAAAGGGTTTTATGCCTCCATTGGGATATGGGGTCTGTATTATAAATATAGAGGTCTAAATAGAAATTAAAAGATTATTTTCACAGGGAAAGATAATGAATTCATTGGATTCTTTAGCAGTAAAGTGATGAATAGCAGAAAATATGAGAATATCAATTAAAGTAAAGAAGCATTTAAGAATTTCTTCACTGTAATATCAGAAAGATAAACATTAAGATCTTTCAAAGTCGGAAACAGGGTATACAAAGATAAATCTTGCAACCTCCGCTACTTTTAAAAGAATAGATTAGAAAACAATATGAAAACTGAGTGACAAAAACATTTAACATAGAAAAGAAAACATCACCAATGAATAACACGCGAGAATCCTGTGAAACGTCCCTTTGTATCACTGGAAAAATCTCTTGATAAAAATTACAGTCTTTCTGGCTTATAGGGCGTAAATATCAACCCTCAGTACTTCAAAGTTTGAAGTATTTATAATAAAAAATTACATATGATCCTGTCATTAAAGATTAAGATGTGGCAATTCTAAATTTAGCTAACTAACTCAACAAGATACAAAAATTCAGGAACTGTTTGATGATGTGTTGAAATTTTCATGTTGATTTATGGGGTAAAACATTAGTGAGTCCTCTGGATGACTTCGCTTGATTGGATGGTTGACTGGGCTTGGACACCTTAGCTCTTACTCGATCAAATTGCATAGCTCTTCCCATTGAAGGTGACTGGGAATGACGACTTTGAGTAGTTTTTGGTATACTTCATCCATCTCTGTATACTTGGCAAAAGTTGGCTTGACGATGAAAATGTACCAGATCTCATGTTGTATGCTAATGTCTGACTGTAAAGATTCTAAGAATGCCTTGCCTATGATACTTCCTTGTATTCTCAATAATTTTGAACTATCTTTAGCCATGGTGGCTAGTTTCTTTTTATAATCAAACAATGTCATTAACTTGTCATTTATGACCCTTAAGCCAGGGAGGACTTTCTTCTGCAGAGCTTCAATTTTGCTGAAAAATCTTTACACTCCTATGTCCATAGTCTGGACTTTTTCCTCCAGCTATAGCATCAGTCCTCTTTTGGTCAGGACCCTCTTGACCTCGAGGATAGTTTCTGTCCTATCTTCAATTTTCAAATCCTCTAACTCTTCTCTGGTTTTTGAATTCAAGAATTTAATGATCTCAGTGGCTTATGTGGGCATCTCTCCCAGTTCTCCTCTTATTTTCTCAATAACCTCCTTTCTTCTTTGCACTAGTTCATTTTTCTCGAACATGATTTGTACCATAGGCCATATTTCATTTACGAACTTGGTGATATCCATCCAGACACTTTCCTTGACCTCAACAAGTGTTTTTCCTTCCACTATTTGCTTTTGAAGCTGTTGCAATTCCTGTTTGAGCTTATCTGATGTTTGTTTCTCCTTGGAGTAGCTGGTTTGGTAAGAAGACTTGAGTTCTTGAAGGTTCTCAACCTCCTTTTTAAGTCTTCTAGTCTCTGTCTCTTGCAAATTCATCTCTTCCATGGATTTTTCCAGTTCTACTGTCTTCTCCAGAGATGTCAGTGGAGTTGCTGAGGGAATTTCTACTGCAGATGTTGTGCTTACTCCTGTGAGTGGAACTGCATTCAATGGAATGACTTCCATGGGCTTTGATTGTTCCTTCTCTTTCATTAACCTTTCCAGTTCTGCTTCCATCTCTTTCAACTGTGCATTCTGCTCCATGATCAACTTGAGCATCTCATCCTTTTCTCCTTCTGTCTCGGCTATCTCCTTTGCCCATGGATCTTCCGTTGGTGGCAGTTTCAACTATTTCCTCAAATATGTTATATCAACATTTTTCTTTTTAAGCATCTCCTCAACTGCTTTCACATTCAAGGGGTCATACCCAATCTTGAGGACCAATTCTTCCAATGTCTTAATTCTGTTATCCTTTGCAAAGGATGATATCTTTTCTAATTTCAGTTGTGTCTAGACATTGCTCAAAGATACCTGTAATTTAGAGGTCATAGTAGAAGCATTTGCCAATGTGGAGAAAACCATTTCCCCAGTTTTCTTGTGCAGGTCCATTTGATCAAGAGGATGAACATCCTTAGTATGAAACTCGAATGTTGCACTTTTGTAATCAGTGATTACTTCCAGGTCTGGCACCTATGCCTACAGAAATTCCATGTACATTCTACCCTTCTCTGTATCAAATGCAGATAACAATCTGTGTTGTGTCATTGATGTCTATTTCAAAAACTGAGCATAAGTATTGTTGGTCAACATCTGATTTTTCTTTTTGATCAGGTAATACTTATAAAAAACACTCAACTTTGGTCCTACTTTACTTGGCTGATCAACTAGTGGAGTATTCGTGGGCTTCTTCGACAATACTGTAGACATGATCTACTTACTGCTTGTGATAAGAAGTTATCGATCATCTTTCATAGTTGCAGTGGATTGGATTCCCTTTTCACCAGTCGTGTTAGGTGTATAACTGATTTTTGGCCTTTTGGTGTGTAATTGGAAATCTTCAGCCGAGACTTCGAAGACAGAAGGTGAAGTATCCTTCCTGGGAATTTTCTCCTTGGGAACCTGTGGTGTAGTATTCTATGAGATGATAACCGATGGGTCCTGTTGTTCTATCTCAACCAGAGTGTTTGGCTCCCATTCTGTTTGATTTGTGAACTTTTCTATCTCAGGTTTGGGTGTATGAACATATGGAACATTTTTATTTTTAACCCTCATCTCAGAAATTGTCCCAGATGGATCATAGTGCCATATGAAACTAACTTGAAACTTCATTTCTTTCAAAAAGTTGTCTACTTCCTCCCCTGCACCTCAACTATTATAGATGAAAGACCCTATTTTCCCTTTAATTGTAAGTTGTTGTTTCTTTTTCAGAAATACAAAATGTATGTCATCTGAGTTAATCATTTTCCTTATATACTCCAGGGAAAATATCCTCACGGGTAGATACTTGGGCAATTTGTATGGAGCCAGCTCGCATCCATATACTATGATCTCAGTGTGGTTTTGGTAAAGATACCAGTCTCTAGTTTTTGCAAGGTCTGAGAGATGTAAAATCCTCTGAATCTCCTCATTTATTCTTGGTTCAGGTCTACCACTGAGCATGCTCACCACAGGATGGTAGAATTGCTCGATAAACTGTTTGAAATTGAACTCTAATGAATTTTGTCTGAGTAGTGAAGTCCAAGCTATTACCACCTGCGGCCTCCCGTGCTTGTCCATTTTCTGCATTGAAAAGGAGAACATGTTTGCTTGAAAGAAAGTGAACATTTAGGCCAGTATCGAGGAATACCCGAACATGCCTTCTGAGGAGAAATTTAAGATATGTTCATGAATACTATCCACTAGGAAAATGTTGTAGTCGAACTGCATGGTGGGTCTTTCTTCTGTGTAGAAGATGGACAGAAAACCCAATATGGGTTCATCCACCCATTGTTCAGAAAAATAACCAACCAGAGCACAGAGAGACGAAATGAATTGGTTTCCCTTATCTGAGAATAGGGAGGAAGGGTACGGGGGATTTGTCTTAGGGAGTTGAGTAGCCTGAGGGAGGAAAAGCTCGAAAATATGGGCTCTCTGAGGGAATGATAGTTTCTGGTACAAATCTGTGATGACTTCAAGGTTAAAAGGGGAGGCAGGACCAATTTTGGGTATCTGCATCATCTGATCAATAGCCTCTGATGTGATGAAGAAAAGAGTTTCTCCTGATGAAGATATTATGGCTCTCTGGTCGGGGATGTAATGAGTCTGGCATTTGAGGGAAAATTCAGGGAAATGGTGAACTTGGGGGAAAATATGTAGAGGGATGTTGGATTCCTAGAGCCCAATTTCATCTCTCTGATCTAATAAAATATCTTTTATCCATGAATGCAAATCCGCAAATTCAAATTCGCACCTGGTGTTTGCAATTAAATGATCTTTGTTGGCCAAATGGATCCTGTTGAGGTCGACAGGAGGCGAGAGGAAAGGATTTTCCTCGGCTTCTTATTTCTTGGATTTTGGCGCCATTACTATGAAAATACCTACAAGTCAAACAAAATGTTAGTGGGGATGACTGTGGTTTTTTACAGTTGAATGAAATGAAGAGGAGGTAGGGAAACATTCTCTGGTGCGAGGACAAAGTAAGCGATGGGAGAATGAAGGAAAAGGGTATTTTTGAGAAACAAGATACCTGTTGGGTGTGGGAGATAGATCAACAGGCTAATGGATAAGTTAGCCTATAATAAATTGACAATGGGTCCTTTAGAGCATGAGATGGCAGGTAGAAACGAATGACAAGTACAATAGGGTGACATGGAGGGTGTTGATTGGGAATTGACCATGATGAAGGGACTTGTAACATGTGAATAGGGGGAGTGGACTGACAGAGCTATGAGATATGATCTTTAGGGAAAAAAGTGGAAAATGATGTGATGGGGTGACAGGGGGTATGTCAGAAAATGGTAAGAGGTAAGTGGTGAGAATATGGACCAATGAATTCCTACCATGTAGAGAAAAGGGCCTACCAAAAAAAACACTCCATTCCGAACCCCCCCCCCCAATCGTTAAAAGTAGACCGGTTGGAGGGGTCCAAAAAATACCATCAGTCATCCATTGTTGCACCTTCCGCTGGATCGTAGATCTGAGAAAAATGTTTAACCAACATTCCAGACCCCCCCATCATTAAAATTAGAACAATCGGGGGGGGGGGGTCCAGAATTCAATCTCAACCCGTGGATCTAGGCGCCAATGCCTCGGTCATTCAGACGCATGCCTTTGTTATACATGATTTCAGACACCCCCCCCCCCCTTACTGTTAAAGGTAGAACGGTCGAGGGGGGGAGTCCGGAAAAATTTATCAACCATAGATCTGAGCACCAACACCTCATTCGTTCATCTGTGTGATGTCTTTAATCTACGAGAGAAAACTCATATTTTCTCTGAAAACTTAGGATAAGTGCTTTAAGTGGGTTTGTCCAAGCTTTCCCTATTTTTATCACCATGGGGTTAGATATTCAACTTTCAAACATCAAAAGATAGGGTTTCAACATCGATCATCATGCCTATTTTATTGAGATAAAGAAAAATACCTTATGCTCT
This sequence comes from Picea engelmannii, assembly GCA_009831015.1. Lineage (NCBI taxonomy): Eukaryota > Viridiplantae > Streptophyta > Pinopsida > Pinales > Pinaceae > Picea > Picea engelmannii. The sequence continues at coordinate 304,733 of ML783339.1, read as the reverse complement.
ATCCTAGTTACCTATGACATTTATTAAACTATTGGACTAAGAAATTACTCTATCCTGAGGTTATTTGACCAAGATTAGGCAATTTGGTCAAATTTGTTCACTAGCTAATCTAATTTGCTTGGCTAAGATTAAATAGTTTAGCCATGCTTATTCACTACTCCTATCGACACAAATTTAAAAGGACTTGGCCATGCTTAAACTGTATGGACCAAGTCATAGTTATTGCATGGGGCTCTATTTAAATTTATTTTATGCCCTCTTTTATTCTTTTTCTTTCTTTTTCTTTTTCTTTTTCTCAATTTATTTACAGAATGGAAAATCATTTGACAGACAAAACAATAAAGTGATAACCTTTCAGGCACCAGTTGATCCTATAAATTATAGGGTTATAACAGCGGCTCCACCTGGGGATGGTACTCTCCTTGTGAAGTGCCAAGAATCCTATTTTCCGATGTTCTGAAAAATTTTCTCCACAATTGCCTTTGTTGTTTGATTTGTTTTATTTTTGAAAGTTTGATGATAATGTTTAGTGGCTTAGGGCCTTCTCTGTGGGCTTCAACCATCTAATCAAAGTTATTCACTCAAAAACTTGTAAGAAAAATAAAATGATTTGTATAATGAAAAAGTAGGACTGAAGGTCCCTACTGAGGAGGTGAATAGTGCTTCATCATTCTACCATTCACAGGTCCTCCTGGCAGATTGGTCCCATCACTGTTGTTGAGAAGGAACTATTTCCTCTGAATGCATGAATTATGTAAGGTCCCTTCCATATACTGTCGAATTTTCGATGCTTTCCTTTATCTTCATTTCGGGCATCCCATCTCAGAACCAGGTCACCTAGCTCAAAGTCATCATCTTTAGTTCTTTTATCAAAGATCTTTTTTATGCTCTCCTGGACAACCTAAGTTTTGTTGTATACTTCTTCTCTAGACTGTTGCAAGTGGATCATCTAGTTTATCCTTCTTTGGGATTCGTTTGGATCGGCTTGCATCTCTTACAGTAGTTTCATGACAGGAACCCCTAAGGAGGTAGGGAAAACTACTTCAGTGCCATAGACCAATTAATGTGGAGACATACCAATTGACCTCTTGGTGGTCAGTATATCGGCCCACAGTGCAAAGACCAACATGGTATGCCATGACTTTTTGTTTTCTTGCAACATCTTCTTAATAATGTTCACCAGGGTTTTATTGGATGACTCAGCCAACCCGTTTCCCTAAGGGTAATAAGTTGTGGAGTGTCCCAAACCGATATGATACTAGTTGCAAAAATATATGAGCTTCTTAGATCAGAAAGCAGGTGCATTGTCAGTTATGATTTTTCTTGGACACCCAAAACGAGACAAGATATTATTTTCTAGAATTTTAATAATGACAGAATTAGTAGCTTGCATTCTTGGTACAGTTTCAATCCATTTTTTGAAATAGTTCATAGCAGTAAGAATCCACCTATGCTGGAAAGGAGCTTCAACAAAGATTGGTTTCAGGGGAAAAGGGAGGAGCTTCCTTTTTCCCTTGAACACATAACATTTATGACATGAATTCACCTTCTGATGCACGTCAACAAATAGTGTAGGCCAATAGAACCGAGCTCTGAGAATTTTATTAGCTATGTTCTTCCGGCTCAGGTGATCTCCATAGTCTCCTGCATGAAAACCATGCAATACTTTGTTAGCTTCATCTTTTAACAAACAATTCAACAAAATACCTCCAGGATCCTTCGAATAAAGATTGCCTTCTAGAATGCAAAATTTTAATGCTTTCAATTTCAAAAACCTAGCTTTAGTTTTGGTCAGACCAGAAAGAGCTTGTAAGTTATGCAAAACAAATATCAGGTCTGCATACCATGGAAAGTTAAAAAATACCTCTTTCACACTTGGAGTCGCCTTCTCTCCATGTTCATCTACTGCAGCTAAGAAATTAATGTCAAGAGCATGGAAATTAGACTCAGCCATTAACTTTGCTAGACCTTGACCTTTAATCAGTTTAGTAGGCTTAATCTCTATGTCATACTCCAGAATAATAGAGATCCATTTTCCTCTTCTGCCATCTGGATTGTCCTGGGTTAAAATGTCCTTTACTACTGCGTTTGAAACGTATGCAATGGTGTGAGAATGGAGAATATATACTCTAAAATCCTTTATGTCTTTTACCAGGGAAAAAACTTGTTTCTCCATTATTTTATAATTCAGAGAAGCATCTCTCAAAGATTTACTCAAAAAGGATATGGGTTGTTCATACCCTTTGTTGTTTTTCTGTAGTAATACTATTGCAATGGTATGTTCATAAGCGAAAGAAAAAAGGCAAAAATCCTTGGTGATGTTAGGACTGTTCAAGACTGGAGCCTGTGTGAGTGCATGTTTAACTTGTCCAAAAGACTGCTTGGATTCAGAGTCCCATTTTATTTTTGTGTCCTTTTTTAACATGTTGGTGATGTTCCTGAGAAGATTAGCCAAGTTAGGTATGAATCTTCTGGGAAAGTTTATTTTTCCAATGAAAGATTGTAACTCTTTGATATTCCTCGGGTGTTCCAGTTTCTGAATGGCTTCTATTCTGCTGGGATCTATCTTAATTTCATCCTTAGAGATTATGTGCCCCAACTATTTACCTTCCTCTAATCCGAAAAGGCTTTTCTTAGGATTCATAGAAATCCCAAATTTGCTGCATTTCTCAAACACTCGTTTGAGATGTCATAAGTTCTCTTCATCGGATTGGGAATAAACAGTTACGTTGTCCAGATAAATGACAATAAATATGCCAAGTTCTTCCACAAAAGTGATGTCCATATCTCTTTGGAAAGTGGCCCCAACATTCATCAACCTGAAAGGCATTTTCACGTACATGAAGGTACCCCAAGGTGTTGTGAAGGTTGTTTTCTCTTGGTCATCTGGGTGAATGAGAACCTGGTTATAGCCTGAGAAACCATCCAATAAGGAGATTCGGCTAGATCCAACTACCTTTTGTAATATGTGGTCCAATTTGGAAATGGGTAGTTGTCTTTTAGGGAAACCTTGTTCAAGTTTCGGAAATCAATGCAAACCTGATTTCCCCAATTTTCTTTCGAGTTGGGACCAGATTTGAAACCCATTTGGAAAATCATAAGTGGACTATGATTTTAGCATCATACATCTTTTTAATTTCTTTTTCTATCAGGGGAAGTAACTTGGGATTGATTCTCCTAAGTTTCTGTCTAAAAGGTTTTTTATCTTCTTTTATCGAGATCCTATGTTGTATGATGCTCGTTTCATAAGATTTTAAGTCTTCATATCCGCAAGCAAACACATCCACATATTCCTTGAAAATCTCAATGTATTTTAGTTTCTTCTCAGGGGGTAAATATTTGGAAAGTTTTACCATCTTGGTTTTCTCTTCTATCCCTATGTTACAGTCTTGAACCTCTTTACCACTGGCTTCAATTTTAGGATTTTTAGCTACATCATTAAAATCAAATAAGTCTTCTAACAGAACTAAACCCCTAGGTAAAACATTACTCTTTAAATGAAAAACATTAGATTCTATCTCATCTTCACCTAACTCTCTTGAATCTATTTTATTTACACTATCATTTCAAAAAATAGATTTATTCACATTTTCATCATCATTTTCTAAGTCTATGTTTGTACACTCAAAATCATTTTTACATTATAGAAAATATTCAATTTGATCATCGTTCCAAAATACCTTCAAGTATCTGATGTTGTCCAGGACAGTCGGTCTACACTTCACCTCCACCGTGTATGGGTGAGTGGAACGAAAAGGTATCTTGCATGTAGCTGCTGACGTAGCTAACCCATCTGCCAAAATGTTCTTTCCCCTAGGCATCACCTGCAAATCAACTTCAGTGAAACATTGAAGGGCATCCAAAACAACATTTTTATAAGCTCTAATCTGGGGATGTTTTGTTGCATACTCACCTTTAATTTGTTTGATAATTAATTCAGAATCACCTCTTACCATGATTTGTTTGGCACCAACCTTCTTTAGTAGTTTTAGGCCGAGCATCAAAGCTTCGTACTCGGCTATGTTGTTAGTGCATTGAAAATTCAGTTTGTAAGAATGGTTTTCAGAATACCTAGATTTGTGATTGTGCAACCAAACTCCTGCTCCAACTCTTTCTTTGCATACAGCTCCATCGAAGTCGATGCTCTAGAAATCTACTGGAAATTCTTCACTTATTACATGTTCCTTCCTTTCTGCCAAGTGATTTCATGGCCTTCTTTTGGATCAGGTGTATCTTCTTCTAGTTGAGCAATTTGTTCTCCCATATAGTCGTCATTATATAGGATGAAGGAATCTAGATCGGAGTGTGCAGAGTACAGAGTATAGTTATGGGGATTTTCTTGGTTGTTGACCATATATTTCATCAGCGTATCTCTGTACAGTCTTCTCTGTTGGCCGAATACTGGGATGGTGGCATATGAAATATCCAATTGCAAAGTTCCTTTCAACTTTCCCCCCCAAGACCTGGAAAGAAACATACCATATTTTGGGGGAATGTCCACGACTACAACATCCATAACCATGCTTTTTGCTGGAATCTGAACTAGGGTGATACAAAAGTCTGTTATCTTTTTTGGGGAATTTTCATCAGTCTTTTTACTTCGCATATTATACTTCCTGTGTACCTCCATAATGGAATTTTCAAATGCCTGTTGTTTTTTTTCTTCATCTTCCTCACTCAACTCTGTTTGAGAAAGAAGGAAAATTTCTCGCTCTTCCTGAGTAAGGAAAATGGCTTCGTTATCGTGAATGCCCATGAGGTTTATGTGTGTGTCCTCTAATTCTTCAATTACCTCTTCACCTTCATCGACATAATTTTCCTGTAGGGGTGGTATGATCTGTTGATCAGGAACCCTTTGTTCTCTTTGATCCCTAGGATCTCTCTACCTGATTTGAGGAGGATCTCTTCTGAAGTTAGGATTTCGAATTTGTGGAGCAGGTTGGTTTTGTCTAGGAGGATTTCTTTCGGCTATAGTAAGTCTCTCCATCATCCTTTCCATTTATCTAGCTAAGGAATCTAACTTGGTGTCAGAAGAAGATGTGGAAGGTTCCTCTTTAATCATGACTCTCCTTTCCATCCTCTATTGTGCCCTTTTAGACAACAGGTTGGCCTCTACACTTATTGTGCTTTTCTGCATGTCCTCTAGGGTGGTGGAGTTTCTTTCCCTTAATTGATATGACATATCAGTGTCAAAACCGTCAGGGAATTTTATCAGTTCCAAACCTTGTTGGGGTTTAATATTAGCTGGAATCACATTGTAGATATTGTTGAAGCGAGTGCAGTAGTCTTGTACTGTCTCTCCTTGATTCCTTTTGATGTTTTCGTATTCTGACAAGATCTGGAGAGGATTTTTCTTTACCTCCCATCTGTTTAGAAAAATTCTTTGAAACGTTGTAAGGTCAACCACTGAAGAAGCATGTAAGCCTTTGTGCCATTTCTTAATTTCCCTAGTTAGACTCTATGCAAAAAGTCTCATTTGAATGTCAACTTCATCCACTTCCTGCAAGTCAAAGTAGTCATTCATTTTATCAACGTGTTGTTGTGCGTTCAAGGGCTCTGTACCATCAAACTATGGGATTCTCGTTTGATAATACTGGGGCATAACGTGTAGAGGTGCGAACAACACCAAGGGAGCATATATGGCTTCCATGATAGGTGGAGGAGGCGGGACAACAACCTGGATGATAGGTGGGGCAGTGGCAGAAGATGAAGAGGATGAGGGACTAGCTGGCACAGAGTGAGCGGTTTGAGGTTTTACAGTGGGAGATAGTATTTCAGGGTTCCAAGGTTGCAGGATGGTTGGATCTAAAATGGTTTCAGACACAAAGCTATCAGATTTCACTCTAAACAGACTTTGTTCAAAAATGGTGTCAAAGTCGAGATCTTGAAGGGCAAAAAGTTCCTCTGGAAGAGAAGGGGATCTGTGAAGGGGATTATGACTCCTTGAACCTTCTGCAATGGTCTTCTTTCTGAGTAACTTTTCTAGATTATCAGTTGCTATGTTAGGTTCCAGGTCTGGGTGGGATTGAGTATAAGCTCTTTTAGGAGCCAGATTTTATAATTTTTATATATTTTTATGAATATGAATATGAAATTACTATGTACAAGCATTTAACAACCTATGAACATTATTTCTTTCTCAGATTTATAATTTGTTCAGAAACAAAGTTTTCTTCTAGGGAAAAATAAACTATGGGGTTGAATGTTTGTTCAGCTCCCCAGTGGAGTCAACATTATGTTAACGCTCTGTAAATTCCCAGAGGTTGTCAGAGTAGAAGAAATTTACAAGAGGTAACTTATCCAACCACTTCGAAACTGGAATCTATGCCTACCAGCTTTAGAGAGGGATCTCTCTATATGATTTAGCTATGTTTTAACTTTGAGATATTAGGCTAGTTAAATAAAATAATATTGAATGGTTTGTTGTTGTTTTTGTTAAGTTGGATAAAAGGGTTTCACGCCTCCATTGGGCTATGGGGTCTGTATTATAAATATAGAGGTCTAAAAAGAAATTAAAAGATTCTTTTCACAGGGAAAGATAATGCATTCATTGGATTCTTTAGTAGTAAAGTTATGAATAGCAAAAAAGATGAGAATATCAATTAAAGTAAACAACCATTTAAAAATTTCTTCACTGTAATATCAGAAAGATAAACATTAAGATCTTTCAAATCCGGAAACAGGGTATACAAAGATAAATCCTGCAATGTGCGCTACTTTTAAAATATTAGATTAGAAAACAATATGAAAATTGAGGGAGAAAAACATTTAACATAGAAAAGAAAACATCACCAATGAATAACACGCGAGAATCCTATGAAACGTCCCTTTGTATTACTGGAAAAATATCTTGATAAAAATTACAATCTTCTTGGCTTACAGGGCGTAAAGATCAACCCTCGGTACTTCAAAGTTTGAAGTATTTATAATAAAAAATTACATACGATCTTGTCATTAAACATTAGGATGTGGCAATTCTAAATTTAGCTAACTAACTCAATACGATACAAAATTTCAGGAACTATTTGATTATGTGTTGAAATCTTCATGTTGATTTCTGGGGTAAACCATTGGTGAGTCCTCTACATGACTTCACTTGATTGGATTTCTGACTGGGCTCGGACACCTCATCTCTTACTCGATCAAATTGCATAGCTCTTCCCATCAAAGGTGACTGGTAACGACGACTTTGAGTAGTCTTCAGTATACTTCATCCATCTCTGTATACTTGGACAAAGTTGGCTTGATGATGAACATGTACCAGATATCATGTTGTATGTTGATGTCTGACTGTAAAGCTTCTAAGAATGCCTTGCCTGTGATACTACCCTGCATTCCCGAGAATTTCGAGCTATCTTTGGCCATGGTGGCTAGCTTCTTTTTATAATCAAATAGTGTCATTAACTTGTCATTTATGACCCTTAATCCAAGGAGGCCTTTCCTCTGTAGAGCTTCAATTTTTCTAAAAACTCTTTTCACTCCTATGTCCATAGTCTGGACTTTTTCCTCCAGCTGTAGCATTAGTCCTCTTTTGGTCAGGACCCTCTTGAACTAGAGGATAGTTTATGTCCTATCTTCAATTTTCAAATACTCTAACTCTTCTTTGGTTTTTGAATTCAGGAATTGAATGATCTGAGTGGCTTTTGTGGGCATCTCTCCCAGTTCTCCTCTTATTTTCTCAATAACCTCCTTGCTTCTTTGCACTAGTTTGTTTTTCTCGAACATGATTTGTACCATAGGCCATATTTCATTTACAGACTTGCTGATATCCGTCTAGACTCTTTCCTTGACCTCAGCAAGTGTTTTTCCTTCCACTGTTTTCTTTTGAAGCTATTGCAATTCCTGTTTGAACTTTTCTAATGTTTGTTTCTCCTTGGGGTAGCTGGTTTGGTAAGAATACTTGAGCTCCTGAAGGTTATCAACCTCATTTTTAAGTCTGCTAATCTTTGTCTCTTACAAATTCATCTCTTCCATGGATTTTTCTAGTTCTATTGTCTTCTCTAGAGCTGTCAGTGGAGTTTCTAAGGGAATTTCTGCTGCAGATGTCGTGCTTACTCCTGTGAGTGGAACTGTGCTCAATGGAATGACTTCCATGGGGTTTGATTGTTCCTTCTCTTTCACTAACCTATCCAATTCTGCTTCCATCTCTTTCAACTATGCATTCTTCTCCATGATGAACTTGAGCATCTCATCCTTTTCTCCTTCTGTCTTGGCTATCTCCATTGCTTGTGGATTTTCCATTGGTGGCAGTTTCAATTATTTCCTCAAAGATTTTATATCGACATTTTTCTTTTTAAGCATCTCCTCGACTTCTTTCACATTCGAGCAATCATACCCGATCTTGAGGACCAATTCTTCCAATGTCTTAATTTTGTTATCCTTTGCAGAGGATGATATCTTTTCTAATTTTAGCTGTGTCTGGACATTGCACAAAGATACCTGTAATTTAGCAGTTGCGGTAGAAGCATTTGCTAAGGTGGGGAAAACCATTTCCCTAGTTTTCCTGTGCAGGTCCATTTGATCAGCAGGATGCACATCCTTAGTATGAAACTCGAATGTTTCCCTTTTGTAATCAATGATCACTTTCGAGTCTGGCACCTGTGCCTGCAGTCGCCATGTGCATTCTACCCTTCTCTGTATCGAATGCAGATAAAAATATGTGTTGTGTTGTTGATGTATTTTTCCAAAACTGAGCATAAGTATTGTTGGTCAACATCTGATTTTTTTTTTGATCAGGTCATACTTCTCAAAAACACTCAACTTTGGTCCTACTTTACTCGGCTGGTTGACTAGTGGAGTATTTGTGGGATTCTTGGAAAAAACTGTAGACATGATCTATTTGTTGCTTATGATAAGAAGTGACCGATCATCTTTCATAGTCGTAGTGGATTGGATTCCCTTTTCACCATCCGTGTCATGTGTATGATTGGTTTTTGGCCTTTTGGTGTGTAATTGGAAATCTTCAGCCGAGACTTCAGAGACAGAATGTGAAGTATCCTTCCTGGGTCTTTTCTCCTTTGGAACTTGTGGTGTAGTAGTTTGTGAGATGATAACTAAAGGGTCCTATTGTTCTATCTCAACCAAATTGTTCGACTCCCATTCTGTTTGATTTGTGAACTTTTCTATCTCAAGTTTGGGTGTATGAACATATGGAACATCTTTATTTTTAACCCTCATCTCAGAAATTGTCCCGCATGGATCATAGTGCCATATGAAACTAACCTGAAACTTCATTTCTTTCAAAAATCTCTTTTCTTCCTACCCGACGCCTCGACTATTATAGATGAAAGACCCTATTTTCCCTTTAATTCTAAGTTGATGTTTCTTTTTCAGAGACACAAAATGTATGTCATATGAGCTAATCATTTTCCTTATATACTCTAGGGAAAATATCCTCATGGGTAGATACTTGGGCAATTTGTATGGAGCCAACTCACATCCATATACTTTGATATCAGTGTGGTTTTGGTAAAGATACCAATCTACAGTTTTTACAAGGTCTGAGAGATGTAAAATCCTATTAATCTCCTCATTTATTCTTGGTTCAGGTTTTCCACTGAGCATGCTCACCACAGGATGGTAGAACTGCTCGATAAACTATTTGAAACTGAACACTGTTGAATTTTGACTGAGTAGTGAACTCCAAGCTGTTACCACCTGCAGCCTCTTGTCCTTGTCCATTTTCTGCATTGAAAAGGAGAACATGTCTGCTTGAAAGAAAGTGAACATGTAGGCCAGTATTGAGGAATACTGGAACATGACTTCTAAGGCGAAATTTAAGAACTGCTCGTGAATATTGTCTACCAGGAAAATGTTGTAGTCGAACTGTGTGGTGGGTCTTTCTTCTGTGGAGAAGATGGATAGAAAACACAATGTGGGTTCATCCACCCATTGGTCAAAAAAATAACCAAGCAGAGCACAGAGTGATGAAATGACTTGGTTTCCCTTCTCTGAGAATAGGGAGGAAGGGTATGGGGGATTTGTCTTGGGGAGTTGAGCAGCCTGAGGGAGGAAATCCTCAAAAATATGGACTCTCTGAGGGAATGATAGTTTCTGGTACAACTCTGTGATGACTTCAAGGTTAAAAGGGGAGGCAGGATCAGTTCTGGGTATCTGCATCATCTAATCAATAGCCTTTGGTATGATAAAGAAAAGAGTTTCTCCTGATGAAGATACTATGGCTCTCTGGTTAGGGATGTAATGAGCCTGGCATTTGAATGAAAATTTAGGGAAATAGTGAACCTAGAGGAAAAGATACAGAGGGAGGTTGGATTCCCAGAGTCCAATTTAATCGCTCTAATCTAAGAAAATATCTTTTATCCATGACTGCAAATCCACAAAGTCAAATTCACACTTGGTGTCTATGATTAAATGATCTTTGTCAGCCAAATGGATCCTATCGAGGTCGACAGGAGGTGGGAGGAAAGGATTTTCCTCGACTTCTGCTTTCTTGGATTTTGGCACCATCATTGTGAAAATACCTACAAGTCAAACAAAACATTAGTGCAGATGACTGTGGTTTTGGACCGTTGACTGGAACAGAGAGGAGGAAGGGAAAAATTATTTGGTGCGAGGACAAAGTAAGAAATGGTATAATGAAGGAAAAGGGTAGTTTTGAGCAAATAGATACCCATTGGGCGCACGAGACAAATCAGCAGGCTAACGAATAAGTTAGCCTATAATAAATTGACAACGGGTCCTTTAGAACGTGAGATGGAAGGTATCAATGAATGACAAGTATGAAAGGGTGATGTGGAGGGTGTTGATTGGGAATTGACCATGATGAAGGGACTTGTAATGTGTGAACAGTGGGAGTGGACTGACGGAGTTATGAGATGTGATTTTTAGGGAAAAAAGTGGAAAATGATGTCATGGGGGTATGTCAAAAAATGGTAAGTAGTAAGTGGTGAGAATCTGGACCAATGGATTCCTTCCACGTAGAGAAAAGGGTCCACCAGAAAAAACACTCCATTCCAGAC